>RXPK01003620.1:0-91636 GCA_004143645.1 Protaetia brevitarsis | reverse complement strand
ATTTAGTATAAATAGATATTTCAAGGATGAGGCTGCTTTAACCGTGCTATGTTGAATCTGTGCCAATCAGTTGTTAATATATGGGTCATAGTTCATACTCAATTCATTGTTTGCTACTCTTTGATAGCATCCACCGGTTAAAAGGCATACCGAAGTTGTAATATTAAATGAAACATAACATTTTCCTAATCTTTAGATTAATGATATCATTCTGGAATTTTAATCAGTTTTGTATTATTTGGACGGATGCACGTATTGATGTTTCTGCAGAAAAGCATGCTAGATCGTTCATCTTCATGTAAAATTAACAATTTTATTTCCACAATTGTCACTTCAATCATACCCTCACATTATTTAAACTTTATGTTATATAGGTGTCTAAATTTTGCCGCCTGTGTCGGTGACACTATAAATATCTAAAACTATAAGTATACAGTATTGTACATTACATAGACGACACAAGAATAGTAACAATATAATAGCCTCTAAAAATTTTAATTTCAGGAACGAAAATTGTCAGCAATGGCATTTTCTTGTAAACAACATCAGATCACTGTATTTCTAATTCAGGATAATCTTTGTGAACTTTATTTTAGATAGCTTTTCCAGGGGTTGATAAAGAACTAACTTGTCGTTTTGGAATTATACTGATAATGCGAACCATTACCAGCAGTTATGTTTTATATGTGTATCTACATATCTATCCACATATGTAAAACATAACTGTTGCATAGAAAAAAAAAATAGTCGTAAATTTTCAAACAATTATAAAGTATTCATTTCAACATCCATTTCAACATAGGAACGAGCAAAACTTGTATTAAAATTTGGTTGACGAACATTTTTTTCCATTTTCTTGCAAAAAAAATGCACACTTTTGTTATACAATTTATGTTGACATAACCTATATATTATAGTAGCATAAGTGTATATCACTTGTTGCAAACAGTACGTTTAGGCCAGTAGTAATAGTTGCAACTAATCGTCAACAAAATATTTGCAATATTTTTGCTACTACTACAAATCTGCGCAGTGAACTACACAGCTATAATTAATATATCTAGTTGTGAATAATTATTTACTGTATAATGTGTTTTTTTTTTAAATATGATGTGTAGTTTTGTTGCACAGTTTGCTGACATAACCTACCTATAAAAGGAGCATAAACTGCATATTGCTTGCCGCAAATGCAATAGTGAATTTTCAATAAGATTTTGCGTACAATAAATCTGGAATCTTGGATCAAAAAATAAAGGGTCTTTAATTTGAGAAGCTTTGATCTCATTGACCTATTTGGATCTGTATGTGACCTTTGCGAATTCTCCTTCGCCGGTATACGATGTTTTTCTGGTAAATGCACCAAATCAACATTTTATAACCGTGTTTGAGTGAAATAGGAGAAGCGCCATCTTTACTACAATAATGTTTAGATCAGAGAACCTGTTTGCAAAAGTGTGAGCTAGGTTTGGAAAAAAAGTAATTTCAACATAATAATTAAATTAACTACAGTTGTGGTTATTATTATTCATTATTACTGCCATGTCGACAGGCCGATGCACGTCTTAACATTAGCTTTTTTGCTTCAGAAACAGCAATCCGTAAATTTTAAGACATGTCCAAGATCTTGGCAGACCGACGTCCTTCTTAACATTAGCGGAAATCATAATATTGCAATTATAGTTAATTAACTATTAATCCATGAACTAGTGTGAACGAGTGCTATAGAGTTTTCCAGTATAAAAATTCTTGTTTATAACTTTTTTCCACTTCATCATATGCAATTTATTAGGTATAGTTTTTAGTTGTAAAATATTGTAAAACATTTCACAATATTTTCTAGAAGATTGTGTTACAATATTTTCTAACAATTTTATTGCTTTTTTTGTAACTGCACGAAACTGCAGCAACGTTGTTTTAAAATTTCGCACAATAGTAAAAATTCTTACTACAATTTTCATCCAACAGTGAAGTGCAAATATTACTATGCAGATTTTTCACTGTGTAAAAACTAGGTTCCTAGTCGAATATTCGACCAACGTAGATAGGTATACAGGTTCCTAAATTAAGCAGATACTAGATACAACATTTTTGCGAATGTTTTCGTGAGTCTAGCTGCAGATATTTTTTTAACAAATTAAAGGTTTCTTTATCGTTTGCTATGGTAGGTAATTTTAGCAACATAATGGTTTCGATAAGTCTGTTACCAGAGAGAAATTTAGTTCCATTCATTAAACATTCTACATATAACGTAAGAGAAGCCGACATCGATATGTATGTTACGGCCATTATCGCATTGTGGACGGGACTCTGAAAGTTATCGCGTATTTATATAACAGAAATATTGTATAGGTCAATTCAGAGAGTTTATGTCTGTGCATCGTCGTGAAGACATCCTCTGTCCCATTAGCCATGTCAAAATAATATATTTTTAGGCTTGATAAGGCCGTTAAATATACAAATGTTATGCGGAACACGTGGCCGGTTTCTATAAAGATAATTGCGTCCGGAATAAGTACAGCATCGGATTTGATGTTTGTTGAAGTGATGAGCGCAACATTTTTTTTTCGACCAACTCTCTGAAAGTTTATCTCTGCAATAATTAACATTTGATCTGAGGGTTAGGATACTAAAATAAGATTAATTATTGAGCTGTCGGAAATGAGAGGATTTTGGGCTGCATTGTGGGCAATTTTTTTCTTTAGTAACTTGCTCATTCACGTCTTGTATTCATATACATAAATCAAATCGATTTGTGATGAAGTAATTTTTTTTTTCCTTTAATCACTCAATTTGAGTGTTGTGGCATTTTAAGTTTACGTAATTATATATTATGGACATTACCAATAAAAATTACTTCCTATCCTATCTCACTATTCTGTGCGTGACATATTTGTATGTATAAATAGTAGTTATCACAATTACACTTGACATCATCTATTACAATATTTGACTTTAGTCTCGGCGGCGTAACGTAACTACGATATCGCTTGTAATCCTAACAAATATGATGTATACACTAAGTTAATAGATACATGTATTAGCTATAATACATTCATTAAATCCGAGGTAGGCAAATAGTTGTTTTCTGTTTATACTGTCAACATAATTAGGGTTAAAACCGCAGCGATGTATTACAATTATTAGGTTGTATAATTTTTATATACGTATACATTAAATTCATGTAAAATAGATATCTATGATGATTACAAGGATATTGAAAAAGTTCAAAAGAAAAAAGAACACTGTAAGATACCTAGATACCTACTCCAATATTGTTAAAATGTAGATAACTTAAAATAGCCCATCGATGGAGTTACCTATTCTTAGAAATTGTGTCATCATAAGGATCTGCTGACATACCTTGTATTTACTATATAGTTGTCCTACATATTATCCTTGGACTCGGATGATATACGTGGCACCATAAGCCAATATCGTACAAGTTCAATCCACATAATTAATAAATGTATGTGGAATATGTTACTTTCTTTTATTTTGTTGCACATAGATGGATTTCCTGGTTCATTTAATAGTGCTGTCACTTTATTCCACTTTTTGCTGATAAAAATATATTCTAATGTAACAAATAATTTTACATTTAGATGCATATAGTAATTTTTCATTAATGAAAATACATTTCACATTCCCCTCTATTATATTTTGCGTTCTAGTCGTTTATAAATATCATATTATATAAATAGTAAATACAAAACATCAAGATATATGAAATAAATAAATTCACGTATCTGATGGTATACAACAAAACAACTTCCATGTAACTATATTGTAGCTAATAATCAACATATATCTTACCTAATATTTTGTCTTTTTATTTGAGCTAAAAGCGACCTGGTTATTTTAATTTAAAACCACCTTTAAATAAAATAAACAAATGACATAGTTACGCGTTGCACTGTGAAATTCTATAACTTTTGAATCTGCATGAATGTGGATGCATATAACTAGGTTCCATATAAAAATCTGCATAGAATAACTATTATTGTAAATCTATTACAAGTCATTTTAAAAATTTTCTGGGTGTTATGAATTTTAATGGAATTTTCTGCTTTTCAAGTCTTGTAAATTGCCATTTTCAATTTTATGGACAGTTTTTACGCCATAATATGTCGAACCTACCAGAAAGGAAATGCAATGTTTTATAACACTAACACGCACAAATATTTCACGCTTCTATCAATCATTTTAAATCGCGGATAGTGATACCTCTAAATTCAAACCTTTGAGTAAGTATGTATGAAGTAATGTTTAAATTTTTTTTTTTGAAATATGGCTTAATTGAAACAACAAGAACGACTAAATTGTCGAAACGTCGTTCTAAATAAAGTTGTTTTAATTAAGCCATATTTCAAAAAAAAAAATTTTTTAAACATAAATAAATTGGCTATTACATAGATATTCAAAAATATATGAAGTAATAAAAATTGCGCACGTGGTGTTGTGGTTATGTGTCCTAAAATGTCTTTATAACTTATCTAAATATACATACAAGCTGCGGTTTATTATAATTTAAAAGAACTATAACATATTTTTATAAACCATAAAGTAAGATAAAATAGCTGACACAATATAGATATAAGCAACTTCCTGTGCTATTACTGCACATATCACAATTTACGTAGTACATACAAACCATTAATGCATTGTTATAAAGTTTGGTTTTATTACGCATATATATTTAATAAAGGTGCCACTGATTATACAAGTTTAATTTTTTTTTGCAGTTCATGATTATATTTAATTCGATAAAGAGTTCTCTCAACAGAAAACTAAAAAAATATCTTGTTGTAATGAACCGCATTCAGAACTTTCTTTCTTTTTGGTAGGAGCCGTATGCAATAGAATGTCCGAAAAATATGCAACTTATCAGCTTTTTGTATTTAGTTCTCCTATTTCTCTTTCCTTAGACCAGAGATTATTAATATCGCATTATACAATATACACGTCAATTAAAGCCTTCCAAATATCTTTGTTCCATGGCCTAATTATATTTGCGACCAAACCTGTTTAACCGCAGTATTTCTAGGTATTTCAAAGAGGTTATAAACTAATTTATATCAGATATCCCACGCTCCTTATCTTGTTCCTTCCTGGTTTCAAGTATCCTTAGTCTCCTTGAGAGCTCTTGGAATGAAAAGTAGTTAAAATCGTGCTCTTTCAAAAATCCATTCTGAATGGTTTCTAGTGTTGAGAACGAAGCTTGCATTATCATTCACGGCAGATCGTTCGCTTCATAATACGACTTCATGCATTGAATGAATGAATGAAGCTCTTCTGCATGAAGCAGATCTTTCACATTACCTTCACGTGTAGCAACGTGTTTGTATGTAAACAATTTACTATTTACTTTATCAATAAGTTATTTGTTTAAAAGTTAAAATGTAACCTATTAGAAAAGCCATGTCGTGTATGAAGCTGCTGGCTTCTGCCTTTCACGAAATGCATCTGCTCACGTCGTGAAAGCAACCTTGAGCATTCGTTTCATTCATTGTCTGGTTTCGCACTGCTGTTTGGAGTTAGTTTTTGGTTCTTTAATATTCCGTTTAGTAGATTTTTTTTTAAAATAAGTAAAGCAATTAGTTGATCAATATTTAATAAGTTAATGACATTTTTTTAATACTCTAGTGGTTATTTTTTCTTTAATATTTTGTTTTTCTTAACATTTGTTTTAAGCAGCGATTGCTATTTTCAGAACACGTTAAGTAACCTTGACTTATACTTACCACGTGATCGGTATTTTTATTAAACTAATAAGTAAATATGATTACTTGTATGGTTATGTCCAAAGTTAAAGTATAAAGGATTATGTGAGAATGGCATATTACTAAATCAAATACAATAAAATGTATCGGCTTACTAGTTTCGGATAAACAGCCATCTTCAGAGCCATCTTAGTAAGAAAATTACAAAATTATAATGAAATACAAGATGTAAATATTATCTACTTACGTTAAATTCAGTAGGCAAAGGCAATATAAATTAGAAGATGGAAAAGATCAAGCATGTTAAAATTAATTAAAAGCTAATTAAAATTTAAAAACAACACAAAAAGATAACGGAACCAAGTTCAAAACATTGCATAGAGAAGAGAAAGATCAGACTAATGTCCGTACACAAAACAGCGCGGAGATATTGTAAACAAGTTTTTTACGAAGTTAAAGTATAAAATGAAAAAGCAAAGGAGGGAATCTAACTGAAACAATTAGTTAAAAAAAAATAAAATGTATAAATAATAGAAAATTAGTTCAACGTTATAATTAATTTGTTCGTATATTAACTTTCTTTATGGTGGGATTCCTCGAGTACTTCTTAATCTCGTATGCCTCTAGCAGTTTAAGTTTTAGGCCTCTTTCAGACGAAGCGATTAGTTGATTCCACTAGTTGAACGGGCGGTTGTCAAGGAACATACTGGTGTAGCAAATGATTGGGAATCGTCTGAACCCTTCAGCTTCAGCGGTTTCAGTAGGTCTTCAATGACAATCAACTAGTTGAGAGTAAACAAGGCAACTTACTTGAATCTTATATACTATACTTATAATACTTATACAATTATGAATGAAACATTACTTAGTAGTGACATTTTTAGACATTTTTACAATCTGCATGCTACTTGCCAACAAGTTCTTCATTTAGCTAAACTTATAATAAAAAAAATAAGAAATAAATGCAAAAGAATGCCAACACTGCATAAATAGAACCTTTTGTCATTTTAAATTCAATAGTTACAAGTCGGATAGTTCAATTTACTAACAATATTTAAAATACATTGCGAACTTTTAATGGATATTTTCTTTCTCCCTAATGTAAAAAGTATTTCTATGATGAGCAAAAGAAGTTATATTTGCTATAGATATATCTTACATTCTTATATTTTCAAATAATAACGAAACCGCATGATTCATATAATATAAGATAGGTTGGGCTTGAATATATCGATAGGCACACTGGATTTTATTTGCGTGTGGATGCAACAAACATCCAAAATCAGGACGAAACATAATACACTGAATGATCCATCAATTCATCAATGCTTTTGCCTCTTTTCTGTGGAAGGTGATTTATAATATTCCACCAGCGAAGACATTGTTCATGAATTGGAAGAAATAGACGCTCTCAATCAGGCATTCGTACATCGTATTCGCAAAAGATTCGTGATTGCAGTCAGATCCATGTGCTCTTGCTTCAGTGTTTCTTCTAGTTACTTGTCTACTACCGTCATCTGCAACCCTGATTGATTAGCTGGTATCCAACACTCTTAAGTGCTCTGGTTTGCGCACCGGAAAAATATGGCAAAATATCTCCGTGTGGATTGAATTGTTTAATGTATATTATGTATTTGTTTCGCAAAAGAAATTGTGATTGCGATATATAAAAAGTAGTGTAATATCTTGGCGTTTCTAAGAATAAGTTATTATTTTCTTTTTGAGAGTGGTATTTAAAACATTTAGGTATTTAGTTTATAACAGACAGGCAATTGTATATGACTAAAGCTGTTATCACTTTACAACAATCTGTAGCACGTATCTATCAAGAGAAAGTGATATCTTGGTTAGGAAGTATCTTTTTCAAGTAGATGACAGATTTACATGTTCGGTCATCTTTATTTGACGACAAGAGAAAGCAACTAGTAACGTTATACGAATAACAATTTAGCTGATAATTAATATTTCCTCAAGTCAAATTAATAGTTTAAGATAAGTTAATCTTCTCAAATGGAGCATTCAGCTTAATACAGATTTCTGTAATTGATTCAAGCTAATTTAAGCGATATTTAACCACTCCAAGGATATGTTGATTAATTTAATTTGCGCGCGGACAGATGACCTCTTGATTGTAGAAGTTTACAATTAATTTTTTTTTTGATTACATAAGTGCAAATATCTAAAATACACATAATTTTCTGCGAGGCCGATGATGTGATAATTGTAGGTTTAAGTAAGCCGACAAAGTGAATTATTAGTAATTAATAATTATGTTATTGATCGTAAACATCTCTTTAGTCCCTCTAAACTTACATATGATCAGAACATCTGGACTAAAACAGCTTTTATCGTTTGCTTAATCATAAACCGATTTTTAATTCATTGTTTATCACTATTAATTTAATAGTATCTGCCAGCATTTGCAATTCTTTGTGCACGTAATACCATTTATTTTTGTTCAAGCTTATCTGCGAGTAAAAAAAAAAATCTGTGCAGCTGCCTATCCCCTGAGGATTGTAAATTTCTACGGTGAAAGAGTAATTTATTTTTTACTCCGTGAAACAAATTTTAAACCGGATAATGTATTGCCAGGATTTTTTGTTTCTCAATATGGAAATGTGAAGTAGTGGATCTAGAAGGATGATTCTTGAACTGCTAGAAATTTAACGTTAATTTAAAAATTAGCTAGTTGTTCATGTATAATTTGAACAAATCAAGCTAGACTGAGTTATTGATGATATTGCTATTTACTAATGATGATTTACTGATCATAGAAAAACGATTGGTAGTACAATTAGATGCAATATCTGTATTCCTATTTTATAATAAAATTGATCTTCCATTAAACTTTGAAATGACATTAAGCAAGAATCCGATTCATAATTGAATTTAAATTAGTACTGATACTAATGTCGAATTAAAGGAATTGTCAGTTCTTTTACGAATTATCTATTCAATGCTAACACTAAACTATTACTGAGGAAAAAAAATAATCTTTGTTTAATACGAACAATAATAGTTTTCGTTGTATGCAACAATTGAAAATAAAGTAAAACGACTTGGAAATGAAGGTACGTTGAACAATAAAGTTTACATTAAATGTTTCTGGCATGGTGCTTGTGGGGAACCACCAAGCAATAGGAGTGTTGATTTTGTAACGGATTTTTTTTAATAATTATAAATAAAATTACTGGTCTCAATTACAGTGCCTATCGTGCGTTACAAGTTTTTTTTTTTTTTTTTGCTGTTCGTAGAACCTTATCCGCATCCGCATTGGTATTCGCATCTATATTTTTAACATAGGTGATTGTAATGTAATACCAAAATTATGATATTTAAGTGAAATATGTGTTTTAAAAAAATACGCAATTACATATAAGCAAACATTTTCCCAGTACTATGTCTATGCACATACTATTATTTTATATTAATTTAATTTTTTATTATTCATTCCACTGAAAGGAAAAATTAATAATAATTGAAATCAGCAGGGGAGTTTATAGCCAGATAATTATTAATTATCCTTAATTTTTACTTTTGTAGCTAATTGAGTAGTTTAGTTAGAATTCTTTGGCTTGGTTTCATTTAAACTATTATATAAAAATTGCAAAACGTTTCGATTTTTGTTAGGTGCTGATTCTCATTTTTGGCAGTAGACGAACTGCCGAAACGTCGGATCATCAAAATCCTACAAACGATGGAAATAGCCCAAACAACAACTCAAGTATGATCCAAAGTATAGGATATTATTATATTAGGAAAATAGAAGATAAGCGCTTACGTATTGCTGTGCGCCGACTGAATTTGAAAATGCAAAATGAAATTAAAAAAATGAAAAATTAAATTAGCTCAACGGATAAAATTTTAAAAGGCGCAAAAGAACAAGAGTTACCCTCGCAAATTAAAACTTGAATCTAACCACGACAAGTAAATTGTGGGTGAAAGAAATCTGACTTTCTTAATTACCCCAAAAATTGAAAAGGTTTAATAAAAGAACAGAATTATAACTCAACAACGTTAATCAACAATCAAACATTTATTATAAAAAAAAAAGAAAAAAAAGTTAATTACAAATATGCAGAAAAAAAAACCGTGAACAGAGGGTTCTGGTCTAAATCAAAACTGCACTTGATTCTAAAATTACAATAGGACAATGCTAAATCCTATATCAAAGCAAAAGATTAATTAGTTCAGGAAGATCATTTCCAGCAAAAAAAAAACAAGAATGAAAAACTAAATGCAAGCACAAAGCTTCTATTTACCCAACCCCAGGTGATTAATAATAAAAATGAAACAGAAAAATGAAAAACGGAAAAAAATAATTCTTAAAAAATAAAATGAGAGGATTACAACTTAATCTATCGTCTTGCACGAAAATAATAAATGATTTTACACCTTTAGTGTGCACACACCAATATTATTACAACAATTATTATTATTAAGCGAATTCCTTGATGGACGAAATATATTCAAATTATGCGAATCAAATTAAGATATCAAAAGTATTAACCAAATGGCAGCAAAGATTTAAAAATACATGTACTCATGCTGAAGTCGACCAAGGAACTCCTCAATCAGAAATTCACAGTCGTTTTTTGTAACC
This sequence comes from Protaetia brevitarsis, assembly GCA_004143645.1. Classification (NCBI taxonomy): domain Eukaryota; kingdom Metazoa; phylum Arthropoda; class Insecta; order Coleoptera; family Scarabaeidae; genus Protaetia; species Protaetia brevitarsis. The sequence continues at coordinate 81,313 of RXPK01003620.1, read as the reverse complement.
AAATCACTATCTCGACCACGTACACGCAGCTGCACAAACAACGCCACACAATTTAGAACAAAAGTGCTAAACATACAAAAGCAAATAAAAGACATCTAAATAAATGAAATTAATTTTAAAAAAAACTGAACACTTAATTAAATAAATTAAACAATTAACTCATAAACTTTATCTTATATAAAAATAAAATCTACATCTGTGAAAATTCTCTCGAAACATTGACAAAGACTGAACGGAGTAAACATGACGAAAACTATGCAACTTAAAAAAATACTCTCACGAAAACTGGGTGTCCGTCCACAGCAGTGTGTTAACAATTTAATATAAATATTAACAAGCTAATTATAGCAATAGTATTAGCAATAGTAACAATACAAAAAGCAAACCAAAGAAAATGCAGAACATGTATTAGCTAACAAGCTATATTTATAACTGAATTACGGTGGGCATTTGAAAAGTATTATTTATTCAAGCTGACATTTTGAAACAACTGGGCCAGAAAGACTTACTGTGCCCCCATGTCCATTTCAGCTGTCTCACTCAGGTTGCATCCTGTTATAAAAGTTCGCAATCTGGCTCAGAGTTAACTTACTTGTACGTCCAACTGATGGACTCTAAAGTGCGTCTGGCTCTCCTTCTCCACTGCCGGGCAGTTGACAAGCAGGTAAGCAGGAGTTTCCTCAGGCCCTCCCACACTTCCTGCGCAGGGGAGAGTTCACTAGGCCCATGCGGTACCTGTGCTTATTTAGTGCGCAGTGCCCAGTTAAGATTCCTGTGAGTAATCTCAATCTATCCCTGCTCATAAAGACTTCCGTACGGAGTCTTTCCTCATTCGGTTGAAGCCCTAGGGATTTACAGTGTCTAGCGCCAGCGAGTCCGTACCAAAAGGAGCAGTGCTTAGCAGCAAACTGGGATCTGACAAACGTTTTGATGCTGCTACGTGAGCTACCACACGTCGGTTCTGGACCTACAAACGGCAGCTCGCTGGCGCCTCTTGCTAAAGTGTCAGTTATTTCATTGCTCTTCATCCCAGTACCACCTCAGAGTCAAATCTGACAGCCCGCAAAGCTTTGAGGGCGACCTGACTGTCGAAGGTGATTTCCACCCTTCCATTCTTGCGTAGGCAGTTTGAGTTGCCCTCAGCACAAGTCTGGATGGCAAACACAGGTTATTTACCAAATTGATTGCAAAAATTGTGATGGTACTTATGTAGGTCAGACCCTAAAGAATCTATTCACACAAATATAGTATTAAACTTAAAGTTACAATATTGCAGGACTCGCATAGCACCATCATGTATATGGGTATGAATTTGATTTTGTGAACAATAAAATCTTGGAAAAAGAAATTAACTACAATTAAGGAACCATAAAAGAAATGGTTGCCATCAAAAATTTTAAAAATGGCATAATTACAATTTATAATAATTTAATTAAAAAATAGAGAAAAAAAAACCTTTGTTTTGCTTTTAGATTAAAATTAATTATATCGAATTAAAATTATTTTTGTTAAACTTAACTCAAATTACCATTTCGTAAATAATTCTTTTAATAAACTATTTGTGAGTGCTTTCCTTTTGGCATTTGCACATTTCTATTCTTTTTAGACTACTGAACCAAAAAATCTACATTCTTGCCAAAAAGTAGCTAGTACACCTTGCCCGAGTTTGTACACAAATACGAATATCGTTGATCTTCCCATTTGTGTTTTAATGTTGTTTGTCTCATGTACCATAACGTTCTTTGCACTTTTAATAATTATTAATATTTGTACAAAAATTTGATTTATTTAAATTCAACGTCATGTTAATAGTAGAACTCATTATGAGACAATTCATGTTGACGACCAATATATTGGATAAAGGTACGATATACGTTTATTATGTTGTATTAATTGTACACATGTTTAAAATGGCTGTATTTTTTTTTTGTAATTTTTAATTGTAATGTATTTCATGGTTTCAGTCGCCTAGAAAATGTTTAAAATAAATTGATGAAACATCGTGTAATCAATAAAATATACTGAATGTTTAGATAATTCTTTCATTCACACGACGTAGTTACCTAATTAAAATAAACAGCACACTATTAAAAAATATTTGTAAATAAAGTTATGACCAGAGACCTATGCACTGAGACACTATATGTGATATGAACATGCGGCCCGCGGAATCACAATGCATGTTCAAAGTGGCCCACAAGATCATTTGGGTTGGTCACCCCTGGTTAATATGGTAACTAATGATGTCACCTATCGACCGTACGAAACTTTACAACGCTCTGTAAAACACCCGGTATATATCTGCATCAATTACCATTTTTTTTTAACTCAAAAACTGACCAATTGATACTGATTTCAATTTCAGATTATTTGTGTTTATTCCACATATAGTATTGAGTAATATCTTTTCAACTTCTTCTATAATTAATTATTTATGTCGTCCATTTTTGGATAATAATACTGAGATAACTGCATTCTAAGAAAGATGCGAAATTGATAGGTTGAGAAGGGTATTTAATTGATCGCTATTTTACTTGTGTACACAGGCTTTATCACAACTGTAGAAAAGGAACCTTCGCGAGGGTAGAAACGAAAATAAAGTTCAAAGATTACGATGGTACGGCTCAATAATAAATTCCTTCCGTCCTTTCGGAATCGTCACCATGTTGCTTGACTCACGCTGCTAAAACTTCTGACCGTGTATTTAAAGTGCCGCCATAATTTTCGCAGTGCGTTTCGCGGAATCGATTCGGTTATTTTTCTTTTTTTTTTTTCGTTTTGCATTGTATAATGAGAAGGGAACCGGTTTTATGTGCATATCCTCCTCACTGCGGTGCTTTATTTTTACGTTCACGTGGTTATTTACGACGGCTTTTTCACGTTTTACACACTGATTAGCTGTTGCTCGACAATGGCATTATTTACCGAACGGTTTTTAATGTATTTTACGACATCGCGCAGTCGTGAAATATTCTTGGCCGTGCTGCACGAAATGAGTGCTGCAAAAACGTTTTATTCGTACCATAAATGTACTACGCTGCATTTTGAGGTTCGCATTTTTCCATCGCTAAATAATTTCTTTTGCAGAAGTGTTAGTAAATTGAAGTTACTTTTTGTGTATATAATAGGTAATGTTTGACTTGATGCACCAAAATTTCGACAGTCTTTATTCGAATTTGAATGTATCCCCTCACTGAGATTTCAACCGAAATGAAATCTTATTGGTGGGAAACTTTAAACGACAAATTCAATCACTCAAAATTAAAAGAAAGTGATATATGGGATTGCGAAGAAAATCATAAAATATGGTTGTAGAAGGACTGATAATTGTAGTTTACACCATATGGCTCCGCCGCCATATATGCAAAAATGTACATCACGATAACCCCGCCCTACAATGCGCGTGCACCATAAAGGATGGTTATCGCAAAATTCGACACCTAATAGAATATTACCATTCAATCTTTTTCACCTATTTATTTTTTTACTTATTGTGCACAACGTTAGTATTTATTTAATACAGAAACGGTGTTATCGTGAACATCTACACCTATATGCATATGTAGTTGTGTGATTTTCTTCCATAGTCGTACGGTATACTGATTGTGAGATAATAAAGATTGATGTGTGGTAAAGGAGCTGGTTAAAACTTTAACACTGCTACTAACGTAACTCTTTGTTACCGCATTGAGCTGTGGTCGTTTGTAAATTTGCAGAACATTATAAAATAGTCAACATTCTGTTTTATTGTATCCAACTTGTTTGTTCCTAGACATATACCTACCTGCTGAATTCGTCACTACTATAATCAAACTATATAACTACTGTAAACCTATAACTAAAGGAAATACTGGTAGGTGCACACTAAAACATTTAGGTAACCGTTTTTGGTATTTTCCACATTGAATGGGGGCAAATGGACAGAAATTTAAGAAAAAGTTCTTTTTCGTAGAAAAAAATCTATAACATTGTAATATTACTAAGAAAATATTAACATCCATCAGGAAAAACCTAAAATTTATTACAATTTGAAAAATTACAGTTAAAAGTAAAGTAATTTTCAAGAGCTAAGAAAAAAAAAAATGAAAAAAAAATTACCTAAAGAAACCTTTATTATTTAAATTATTTTTAAAGCTTCTTTTCTTGATCATATATATGTATTTTAATTTCTTTTTCTTGGGTTTTAGATCGAGAGTATGGAAATGCACATTAATAACTACTTTATTCGTTTTATTTTCAAAGCTTTTTCAAGTATAAAAATATAAAATGCAAATAGTGGAATAAATAAAATTTGTTTGTTTAATAAATGACAAATTGTTTTGTTTACTAGGATTTTGAATATATCATTATGTTTTATTTAAAGATTGCGTTTTAATATAGGATATTTTGATTATTTTTTTTTTTGAATTTTGTAATTAAATAGATCTTTAAAGATATATTGTATTTAGCTATAAAATTAAGTCATATAATTTTGTGAAACATTGTATGTCGATTTTATCATTAACTGCGTTTTTGTGCTAAATAAGTTTGAATTATTTCAAGTATATTACGTGTTTTTAAATTTTGTAAATATAAAAATATAAAAGATTCATGGCAATTCAAAGAATTTACAGATAATATTAAATTAAAACCATATTTCAAAATGATATCCTTAGATGTTGTATCTCTATACACAAATACACCATTAGAGTTAGCAAAACCAATTATGTACAAAAAATGGCAATTTCATTGAAAATTTCACAAATATACCTATCACAGAATTCATTAATGCAGTAGAACTAACACTAACACAAACATATTTCTAATACAAGAATAAATTTTATAAACAAATTTTTGGATGTACAATGGGTTCACCAATTTCTAGTATCATTGCACAAATTGTTTTAGAGTGTATAGAAGACAAAATTTTAAATAAAATAAATTACGAAATAATTTTTCTCAAAAAATATGTAGATGATTGCATAACCGTGTTAGAAGATAAAAAAATTCCAGTTTTACTTGAAAAATTTAATTACTTTTATCCAAGATTAATATTTACAATTGAAATTGAAGAAAACAATAGCATTACCTTTTTAGACCTCAAACTCATTAAAATTGATAACAAAATTCTAACTAAATGGTATACTAAACCAACATGGTCTGGACGTTATCTACATTTTAAATCTTCATAACCTTTATCTCAAAAGGTTATTATTAGTTTAGCTGACAGAGCAATAACATTAACAAGTCCAGTTTTTTCGGTCAGAATATTCTAGAACAAAATAATTATCCAAATTCTGTTATAATTGAAAATCTTATTTCAAACAAAGAATTTTTCTTTTTTATAATAAATCAACAAAAAATATAAATGATAGTGAAACAATTACAAAATTTATAAAAATTCCTTATGTTAAACATTTATACGAAAAAATAAATCCAATTTTCAAACCATATAATTACAAAATTACCTATCAAAACACAAACAAACTACAAAACCAAATCTATTCAAAATTAAAATCAGAATTGAAAAAAGTAAAACATCATACATAGTTTATAAAATAGACTGTCAAAATTGTAATGGTGTATATATTGGTAAAACCATACAATATTTGGAAAATAGAATAAAAGGACGCAAATATAATAATTACATAATAAAATTACAGCTTTAAAGAAACATGAAATAACTCAAAATAATACCTTTGATTTCAACAACATAACAATTTTAAACAAAGAACAAATTTAAAAACACGTAATATACTTGAAATAATTCAAATTTATAAACATGAAAACGCAGTTAATGATAAAACCAACATATAATATTTTACAAAATTATGTAACTTAATTTTATAGCTATATAGAATATATTTTTAAAAATCTATTTAATTACAAAGTTCAAAAACAAATAATCAAAACATCTCTCTTTTAAAACGCAATCTTTAAATAAAACGTAATGATCTATTCAAAATCCTAGTAAACAAAACAATTTGTCATTTATTAAACAAACAAATTTTATTTATAATTACACTATTTACATTTTATATTTTTATACTTGAAAAAGCTTTGAAAATAAAGTGAAACGTAGTAGTTACTAATGTGCATTTCCATACTTTCGACCTAAAAACCAAGAAGAAGAAATTAAAATACTTCTTTCAATTATAAATACTAACTTAAGATTAATATTACTTTTTTCGATCAAACTATTTCTTTGAAATAATATCTTTTATTGTAAATGTAAAAGTAAATCATCTTAACAGCAAAAAAAATATTTGTTTGAACATGTGATGTTGTTAATGTAAAAATATTTCTCAATAGATGGCGCATAGAACGATTACGTTTTTTTTTTTGAACGGACCGCGCTAATACCGAGTTCTAACAGCACAACGGTTTCTGATGCCAGTATTACTACCCCACGTTTATGGTATTGTGTTTTTTAAGTAAAGAACCTTTTCTCTATCAACATAGTCTCATTTCCAATACACGAATACATTTCACTGTATTAGAACATATGTTAAGTACTATTTTCTTAAAGAAACTATTTATTTTATACAAAGTCGGTCTAGTTACAGACATAGTTATAGTAAATAGATTTACGCCAAAATTGTCAAATTACTTAAATCATGATGTCATAATGTTCTAAACATATAATACCAAAGTTTTCTGGGCTATAGTAGCAAATACGTTAAACACATTCCACGAGTTCAGAAATTGCCGTGAAGATGGCGGTTCTCCTATTTTACTACACGAATTTTCCATAGTCGATGTAAGTCTTCTACACGGCAGACATAGCTATCAAATATTTATCTATTTCTTTTGTTTTCCATGGGCGGGTGTACCTAAACCCGAGGAAGGCACTTTATTTTTACTTGCCCCATAATTAATTTGATTTCGACGGCATTTCCCCTTTTTTTTAGGAAAAAAAATCTGAAATTCTGATTTTTTTCTTTGTAATTTTACTTTTAATAAAGCAAAAGTTCTACGGAAATTATCACTACCTTAGAAATTCTACTTGTGAGTATTCCAGACTATATGAAACAACTTTGGAAAAGTAACCGATAGTTAGAAATACTTAGTTTTCATATGCAAGGATGAAGACAAGGTATAGATGTAGTTACGCAAACGATATTGTGTAGATAGGTATGTAGTCACTGCGATTTGTTTTTATATGTTATTTAAATTTAAACAAACTTCTACTACCTTGTGTTTACGTATTGAATTGATTGACATTTACTAATGAACCGCAGCTTGGCGACATATAGTTTAGAGATAACGAATAAAATGTATTTTTGAGTTAGGTCATTAACGTGATTAGCAAAGTTTGACATTTTATGTTAAAGGTCTGTCTAATAGTTTGCAACTTGACTCAGAAGGTCAATGAAATGATTCTAGCTGATCGCCGAATGAAAGTGCGCGAAGTAGCAGATGCCATAGGTGTGTCATGCGGAACGGCAATAACCATTTTATGTGATAAATTAGGAATGAGAAAAGTGTTGGGCTCGATGGGTACCGCGACTGCTCAATTCAAATAACAAGCGAATGAGGGTATCAACTTCGAAGTAGTGTTTGGACCTTTTTATAAGCGGAATCCGTAGGAATTTTTACGTCACCGTCGATGAAACCTGGATGCATTACTATACATCAGAGACCAAACAACAACCAAAAGAATGAGTTTTTTTTCCCCGTGAATCTGCTCAAAAAAAAGTCAAAACGGTTCCGTTGGCCGAAAAAAATCACGGCTACGATTTTTTGGGATGCGAAGTGAATGATCCTCATAGACTCTCTAGAAAAAAAAAGAACAACCATGGAGCAGTAGTATAGGGAATTACTGACCCGATTCAATAAGAAAATGAAACAGATCCGGTCTCATTTGGCAAAGAAGAAAGTCCTGCCTCATCAGGACAATGCACCAGTTCACGCATCCGGAGTCGTCGCGGCCAAATTGCAAAAATTGCACTATAAATTGCTACCGCATCCATCGTACTTGCCAGAGCTGCCCCCTGCGACTTCAAAGTGTTCCCCAGCATGAAAATATGGCGCTCAGGGGAAAATAATTTGGCTCAAACTAGGAGGTCATCGCCCAGATAAAACCTATTTTGAAGTGTCCCGATAAGTTGTACTTTTAGAGGCTTTAAAAAATGGCAAATTTGAAAAATAAAAATAGAAAAATAGAAAAAATTCTAAGCCCGCGTTTTTATTCCTAACTCGGGTATTTATTGATCCACCCTTGCATTTTTGGCTTCCGAATAGCAGTTGCAAAGTAAGTTATACCTAGCTTATTTCTTTACAATTATCTTTGATCAATTAATATATATGGAACTATTGGGTAGTGGATAATAATTGCATTTCGTCGTGAAGGTTATATACGAACGGGGGTTGGAGACAAGCAAATGCGTGCGAGGCATTAGAATGATTTATCTACCTCTACAATATATTCGAGCTATCCTGTTCATTAATTCATAAATCCATACACCTTATAAAAGTTTTGCGGGATATTTGACGTATGCCGACTCAAAAATGACAACTCTTCAAATAAAAACGTATACTTTATCGTTGTGGACTCAGTTCAATATCGACTTCGTACTCGCATATATTTCAAAATTTACGGAACTTCTTGGCTCTGGTGCGCCCTAAAAGCAAGTATCCCCCGTTCCACTGCAATGAAATAAAGCCTCCTCGCCCTAAAGCGTAGATAATTTCAAATAAATACCCCCCGATATTCGCCCTGCTGTCGTGTAGAAGGCAATCTATATTTTAGGCAAAAATATTGTTCTTGAGGGTATGCAAAGTTTGCAGAATATAAACTTTTAATTTAATTATATACAGCCGGTAAGTCGGTATGTAACTGGAGACCTATATACTGCTAACCTTCATACACAAATTTCGAATTTCATTAGTGCGAGAAAGCCTCGGAGGTTAATATTTAGTTTGAGCCGTTTCATCGGGCCCGCAGTGGAGTCTGCCGCGAGATATTTGTTTAAAGACGTTTGAGTTGCATTATACATACCTCAACCGTATAGGTGCGTATGTACCTGTTGTATTTTACAACGTGCAAGTGAAAAATATATGAGTTGTTATTTACTTAGTCTAAATAAATCCCTTGATATGTACAGGTGAGTCAATGATAGAGTAAAGTCCATTATTCCGTTTGTTTCGGAAATTATGGAAAAGCGTTAGGCAGAAAAGTTTTTGATAATGTTTAAAATTATTTTTAAGTATACAGGGTTGTTCAAAAAATGTGTCGAATATAACTTACTTTTGTAATGGAACACTCTATTTTTTAATTTATCTATTTTATATATTTTATCTATTTATTCTGCGTGAAATTCTGTAACTCTTTTGTTAATGATTATATAGTATATACCTAAATCTAGTAGTTTTCCTAATATGTTATTTTTTAAACAAATATGTGTTTTTACTCTTATAGAAAATTGACAGTTCCGCCATTGTTTGTGAAGATGGGATACTCATATTTGGTACAAATGTTCTATAGGGCGTCGAAAACGATATATGTAAAGAAATTTGAGTGAAATGCTACAGGGCTTTCAGAGTAAATTTATTCAGCTACACTATTTTAAATTCAAAAATACATATATTTTTTTAAATGGCACACCCCGCATATTATTATTTTTTTTTCCGATAGATATTACAAAACACTAACTTTCATTAAATATTTTATATACCAACATATTTTTAATAATTTCCGACTTATTTTGACTTTTATCATTTTTACACTTACACTACTGGAAACATAAAAAATATAAATGATAATAACTTTTCTACTAACTAACTTCCTTAATTTTTAATTATTGTCACGTAATAAATGTTGAAAGATATACCCTTTTACTTGAATAAACATATTTAGTCTTTTTACTAGTTTTTCACGCATGTTCCTTAGCATGAAGGGAGTTATTGTCCTGCAGGCATGCCGTATCCTATTTTCCATATCTTCTGGAGTTGTAGGGGGATTCACATAAACTCGATGTGTAATATAGCCCCATATAAAAAAAAATCTAAATGTGTTAAGTCACATGATCGAGGGGGCCACCCAATGAATTCACCATCCCTACCGATATATTTTTGTGGGTAATGATTGTTTAGAAATTCCCGAACTTCCCGATAGTAATGAGCAGAAGCTCCGTCTTGTGGGATCCACATTTGTTCCCTTTCAACATCTCCAAGAAGCTCTCGTAATTCATTCTGCAAAAAGTTTAAATATCTAGGCCTGTTAAGTGGTTCGCGGAAGAAATGTTAATCAATAACTCGTAGATTTTTGATTCCACACCCTACATTAAGCGACCAATGGTTTGGATTAACTGTCGAATAATAGTGCATGTTATGGCGGTTCACTGCTCCATTACTGCGAAAAGTAGCTTCATCGGAAAATATTATTTTGGACAAGAAAATCGGATTAGCCTCTTTACTTTCATTTATGATATTACAAAAGTTTACTCGTTGTTCAAAATCATGGTCACGAAGTTCTTCATGTAGTTCCGTATGGAAGGGATGATATTTATATTTTCTCGTGATGCGATTAACGGTAGATTGGGATGTGCCGCATAAGTTGGCTAATTCATGACAGCTAACCTAAGGATTATTTATCTTCAACATGAAATAAAATCTCAATTTTTTTTTATTCATTAGTAGCATTTCGGTTTACCACTCTCCGTTTCTCATATTCAACGCTATCACTAACATCAAACCGTTCCATTAAACATTGCACAAATTGTCTAGATGGTTTGCGTCTATTTGGGTACTTCGTTCCGTAAAACATAACTGCCAAAAGATAATTTTTTTCCGCCTCGCCCAGTATATACATTTGTATATTTGCATATACATTTGTATAATGAAATGAATAAAGTTTCTATTCTATTCTATTCTATTTTATAAATCATATCGATTAATTCATTTTTAGGAAAATCCATAGCTATTTTATTTTCATATGACACATGCGACATTAATTTGCTTAATTGACATGTTGAAATATTTCAATGCCTAGGTTTTGTTTTGCATGGTGAACTTATTTTGTTGCGTTTTTCCCGTTAGCGCAATAAAAAGTAGGGTAAAAATGACAAAAATCAAAATAAATCAGAAACTATACATACTATAACATACTTAATGGAAGTTTAAGTGTTTTGAAATATCTATCCGAAAAAATAATAATATACAGGGTGTGCCATTAAAAAAATGATATTTTTCAATTTAAAATAGTGTAGCTATATAAATTTATTCTGAACGCCCTGTAGCATTTCACTCAAATTTCTTTACATATATCCTTTTTACCATTCCTATAGAACGTTGGATGAGTATCTTTACAAACAATGGCGGAACTGTCAATTTTCTATAAGAGTAAAAACACATTTTCTCTAAAAAAAATGAAAACATTAGAAAAACTACTAGGTTTAGGTATATAACATCATTAACAAAAAAGTTATAGAATTTCACGCAGAATCTAAAAATAAATTAAAAAATAGGTTTTTTTTTTGGACAAGCCTGTATACTTAAAAATAATTTTAAACCGTGCACCTTAATATTATCTAAAACTTTTGTATCTAAGGCTTTTCCGTAATTTCAACAAACGAGATAATGAACTTTATTCTATCGTTGACTCTATATTTACGTGATATGCTTAAGGTGTATAAACTGTATAAAGTATTACGAATACTCTGCTGGGCTTCCGGATTGGAGCTGCGTCCTGGATCTTCTTCTGGCCGACGTTTCGTCCACACTTCGTCGTAAGGCACATTTTTAGGCAGTCAGGTTTCTTGCTGTAGCAGCTTTTTTTTTTGCAAGAAATAAATCAGATGAATAGAAAACGACATATAATGTCTATTTGCAGAAGCACACGCAAAAATATTCTCTTCACCACTCGTGCATGCTTTATGGGCATATTTATCACGGGCAATACTCATCCCTCATAATTCTCTGCTGAAGCTCATCTTCAAACTTAGGATGAGATTCTGAAGAACCTTTTTTTGTGGCAGCCATCTGACCTGCAATCTCTGGGCACCGTCTTGGCTTTTTGTATTTAATCTCTCATTTCTTTTAACCAATAAATTATACCAGCTATTCAAGTATCCCAGTACCCCACTCTAAGCTGGCTGGTTGATGAAGTAACCCTGTGGGTTAATTTTTGGCCCACTTTTTGCTGTCTTTTTGCCTCCAGAGCCTTGGGAGGCTCTGGAGGCAAAAGGAGACTCTGGAGACTCAGAATGTGGTAAGTGTTCCCTGTTATTCGGTTTTATCGATAAAATGGTCAAGCCATTGTGTCAAAAAATCCTGTTTGAAATCACCTTGGTGGATGAAACACAAATGGCGACCTTACAGGTGCTTCTGTTTTTCAGTTGCTTCCTTGATTTTTTACGTGAAAAAATGATCATTGGTAGCATGAACACATTAGCAGGGGATTCCTCTCTCTTAGGTAGCCTCAAGTTACTCCTACTTGAGATTTTTCCCTCATAGAAATAACTTCGGAGCGTCATGATTGTATATATAACATATACTTATGTTTCGTCCGCGTTATATTTTTGATCAGGACTATAATTTGTCCCAGTAAATCAAATAATTCAGTTACGCTTTTTTCTATTAACACCAATGTTTTGTTAACGTGGTCTAAAAGGTTTTCATAAACTAAATAGCCTTATGTCTGTTCATAAACGACGATAACCAGTCCTTTAACTGATAACTAACAGATTGGTGCAAAAGTAAGAAAGTTATTGTGTCTAGCATGTTGAAATACCATGGAGTTTTGTAAGATTAAAAATTCAGAAAATTTTGGATCCATTATTGAACAATGCCGAACCAGAGCATTTTCTAATTCAAATGGCAACACTTGTTTCTTACCAAATCTGATTTGAAATACCAATGCTGGTGTTCCTTTACCGTTGCAAAGACGGAAAAGTAATTTGTGGAAATACATATATCTTTTGATACCCATGAAATTACCCGAACTTTTTTGTTACTTGCTACTTCAAAAGCTCTTTGGATGCAATTGTTTCTTTTTTTTTTCAGCAGTCTTTATCCTAAAATGATCGAGTTATATCAACAAAGCGGTTAATATGGAATAGTCCATATTACTCGCCTCAGTAAATGTATACCAGGTTCAATACAGGTGCCTTATGAATAATTTTATTGAAAGAAATTTAACTTAATATAGAAACAATTTTGTTTGAAAAAATTCGGACAAACTACACTCTCCGACAAAAATTATAGTTTTAAGGGTTATACAATGTCTTTACAAAACTAGCAAGATGTCTAATTAAATTTTTATTCATAAAAGTAAAATAAACTCGAGAATACATTCTAGACTGATACATAAAGTAAGTAAAACAATATTATTCCAAGTTTCAAACAATTTCTGCGACTGAAACTTAGACGCTCTGTTGGAAATAAAAAAAAAAATATTGATCAGTAGTGTGTAGATCCCCCGTTATTCTTCTTCTAGCAGTCTATTATTAATAGGTTTATATAAATTTAACACATAATTGTTGTAGAAATTGTTTTTAAAAATTGAATAATAATTTTTTATTTATTTTCTCACTTTAGAATATATTTTTGAGTCTATTTTATTTTTATGAATAAAAATTTAATTAAACATCTTGCTAGCTTCGTAAAGAAATTCTATGTTCCTGCAAATTCTTACCGCGTCTAAGTTTTTGTCAGGGAGTTTATGTTTGTTTCAGACACCGCTCGAAAATTTCGCACACGCTAAAACCATAAACTCGTGTAGATAAATAATCCTACCGACTGAAAATCCTTATAAAAGTGACCAGTAACATCCAACCATTTATAAAATATCTGGATATATCAAATTTTCCGACTACTACAAATATAATAATAATAATAATAATATATTTAATCCGTTAGGTTGCAATACTAGCATTGGACAAGTTAATAAATAAATATAAGAAAAAATATTTACGAACAATAAAATGAAACACATAAAAGGAAGAACAACAATGAGTACATTAGTTTCAGTATTGTATCTGGCAGATATTAATAATAGTAACAAATTAGCATGGTATATATCTATGTCTCAGGATCACTCAGGTACTCTCTAAATGATAATGTATTAACTACTTTAATTGCGAGGGTAGTGGTGAGTCTCTCGAAAATGTGAGCCTGCGCAAAGGAATCTCTAAAACTTGCGTGTTTCTGATGTTGTAGCAGTGATATTTTCCCAATTTAGGCAAGTTTTCCTTAGCATATTTTAATAAATGAAACATAAATATTCCTGGGATTATCATAATTTTTTGTTCAATGAATATCTCTTTACAGCCGGCTTAATATTTATCCAGCCACTAAACGTGCATCTCTTTTCTGTAGTTTGAATATTCGCTTCATGTCAATCGAAGCCCCTAGGTCAAAATTCCATACGAAAGCAAAGAATTAAACTTTGCATGGAACACATTCTCAATACTATGATTAACGGTGACTTTTCAACATATAACAAATTCCACCCAATTTCTTACTTAATTCATTCATATGTTCTTTCCAGTTATAATGAGAGTCAATCACAATACCAAAAATTTGGTAGATTCTACTTGCGCCACACTACTATTATTTACTCTGATGTAGTACGAATAGTAACCTTCGACATCGCCTAACCTAAATTCCATAATGACCGTTTTACTAACATTCAAATGTAAATTACATTGGGTAAAACAACTATTCGCCGACATCACACTCTCAGTCATACTGATACATGTCTGCTCCAGATTTGTCTTGCAATAAGGAAAGACGTATCATCCACAAACATTACAGAATTTGCCAGCTGAAAATCATTTACATACATAATGTAAAGTAATGGTCCAAACTCACTACCTTGACGCACGCCTCTCACTGCATTTAAACAATCGGATATTTCGCCGTCTATATCTACATAATGCGGGCCTATTTCTTAAGTAGTTAGAAAACCATTCTTGCGTTGTATATCTAATACCGTAACGTTCCAATTTCTCAAGCACGATACTGTGATCCATAAGATCAATTGCCCTACTTAAGTCCAGGAAGCATCCTATACAGGATTTACATTTATCCACACTAGCATATAAATCACTTAGAAATTTCAGTATCGCCGAGAGAGTATTTCGTTGTTTTCTAAAATAGAATTGATTAATACTTAATATGTTATATTTATTGAAGTAATGAACTAATCTTACATCTACTAATTTTTGAAATGGGGCTCAATATTGATATGGATCGGTAATTATCGATATGAGTATGTGAACCTTTTTTAAACGTAGGTAATATCCTAGCTACTTTAAGTTTGTTTATAAATACTCCATCAATGAAAGACTTTATTACCCTTTTGCACTTGCAATTGGTCTTCGACTTTTTGTAGGTTAGATTCATAATTTCAACAAAAAGATAAACAGAATTATGCGTAGTATATGCTATTGCTATTTTTTGCTAATTTGTTTGTATGTTATCAAGAAGTTTATGAAAAAGTTACTGTATAAAAGCATTATTAATTTAGGAATTTAATCCTAAAGAACGCATGCATTACAAATATATATAAAAAAACTGTGTTCAGACGAACTGGCTGCGAAATTTGGAAAATGCGTTGCAACATCCTACAACTCATTATTAGTACTTTTAATTAAAAGAAGTCCGCCAGTGTATAAGCGGCAATTATTATCGAGTTGCAACGCAAGCAAGGTAGAAATGCGATGGTGCTTGAATTACAGTGGGTGTAGCAAGTTCGAACAATTAACTACAATTTACAACTAGCCGTTAACTAATCAGGAAATACTAGGTGCTGTAAACGATAAGGCGAGATATTCCTAATTTTAATGAAAATTAATGCTTAGATATCGTTGATATTTATTACATTATTAACTGTCCACAAGTTTAATGATTGCTTACTAAATTTGAATAGTAATAATTTCTGTATTTCGATCTTCGGAAACTTTTTAAATTCTGTACGTTGCACGAGGTTTGCTTCTTAAATTACTTATTACCAGCATAATATATATAGAAAAATGTTTAACTACAGTGTATTTTATAATAGGATTAGTTCTCTGTTTGAGTGTTTATTTGATAGTAAATGAGTGACACTATTATCTACATAATTGTCCGAATTGAAAGTAGTATTGGGATGAACGTTTTTTCATTCGCCTGTATAGCTATGAGCAAATATTGCGGTGCAAAACCAGATAATGAATGAAACGAATGCTCAAGGTTGCTTTCACGCCATGGACGGATACATGTTATAAACAATTCCTGCTATAATTATGTGTTAAATTTATATAAAACTATTTATAATAGACTCTTAGAAGTAATTAAGAATAACGGGACACACTACTGTTTTTTTTGTGGCAGAATTTTTTTTATAACATTGAATAACAATTTTCTATTTACTTTATGTATCACTGTAGAATGTATTTTTGAGTTTATTTTACTTGTATGAACAAAAATTTAAATAGACATCTTGCTAGTTTGCTATAACCTTTAAAATCCTTACCGCGTATATGTTTTTGCCGAGAAGTATAAATTCTTCTTAGTAGACTGCCCAAGCACTGATCTATGGGGATATAACTTTTTTTAAATTTATGTAAGCTTTTTTAATATATGTAGGAATCTGGTCAGAAAGCGAAAAGAATTATCCAATATAACTCCAAGATTTTTAAATTTATCGACAAAAGATAATTTTTAATTGTTAATTTGTAACCTCATTACATTACTCAAATTCTGGCAGACTTTTTTAGGGCGAAATAAACTGGGATTTAGTTGGATTTAATAAAAAATAGTGATCACGTAAGTAAAGATGCAAGATCAGCATTAATATCCTCGTGAGCTTTATGCCAATCCAACGGATGGAAAGAGTAATATAATTGCTTGTCATCAGCGTACATGTGATACCTACGGTGCCTAATACACATCAACAACTTAGAAGTATAAATAGTAAACAAGATGGGACCTAAAATAGACCTCTGCAATACTCAAAAGCAACAAACAATTAAATATACTGTCATTATACTTAACTATTTGGTTACGATTGAGACGGTACTCATTCATCAGAGATACAGCATCATTACTGAAACTTACATATATGCCTCAATACAGATGAAAGAACGTTATGAACAGTATCAAAGGCCTTGGTGTAATGTAACGATATGAGACAGGAAACTATTCCCAGCCGAAATCAAATCATCTGTAATCGTCAATAACGCAGTCCCACAACTGTGGCCACCTACAAAGCCAGACTAAGTAGTAGTAGTAGTAGTAATACCTCATGGTCAACAGGAAAATCAGAAATCAGCTAGTATCTTCTCAAAAACCTTTGATACGATAGGGAGAAGACTAATCGGTCTAAGATCTTCCACATCTGTGCCGGACTGGCAACTTCGGCAAGAATCCATGCGGATTTTTCTTTGTCCAATGCACGCTGAAAATTATGGGCATTAAATACACCATCTCTGGTGAAAATACTGTCATTTCTCCAAAGATTCGGTCATAAATGGTGTTATATAAAGATAATCTTTATATGACACTACTTTGTAGTCACTTCGACCCCATATTACCCTTGCTTGAAGCATTTTTGTATATTTTCCATATTTTTGGACATATGTATTTGCCTGATGAAACGATTAAAATGAAACACCCGATACAATATAATTAGGAGACTAATCATCCATTTTTCTTACACTTACAAAGCATTCCTCTTTCAAATTGAGTTGCTAAATACCCAAGGTACACTGATCACAGAAGCTTTTCATTCAAGTATTACTGAGCTAATAATTAAATACTGTTTCCCAATTTAGCACAATCTACATCTTAAGGAATCCAGAACGATGCAATAAATTTGGTCCTTTTTCAACTCGAACAATAAGGAATAATGAATGACAGGCGAATATCGTTATTTATCTTGCGTAAATGTCGTCGGATACGCAATAAGTATTTTACAAATCTCTGTACTTATCTCGAAAGAGTTAACGGATGAATGTTCGGTATAGGATGATGTGTGGGTGGGAACCTTGTCATTGTATGCACATACATATCTCCGACTGCTGTTCTTTCGTGCTCATTTCGATTGTTGCATTTATCAGTCCTACTGCTCTACTTGCGTTGCTGTGGTTCATCGCCACATCGAGAAAGGCCTGCGTAGAAAGTGATAAAAAAACTTCGCTCTCCGCTTGAAGATGACTTATGCCGGTTATAATAGGAAGATATTTTTAATATAAACAGGATATATCGTCATCAATTTAAAATATTGCGGTTCGTCGTATGGATAAAAGGATATTTGTATTTTGAACTAAATAATATTAAATAATTAATGTGTTTCTTTTTTAAATAATATGAATATGACCTACTTTTCTATTAAAATCAATATCTTTTCTTGTTTAGGTAGGCTATTTCTTGACATGCTAGCAGCATAGTAATATTAATTATGTTGGTCGAATATGTAATAGTGATTTTCATAGTTTACATGTACGGTCGATTCAAAAAAATGACATAGGCAAAATAAGCCATGAGGAAACAAAAAAAGATACGTCTCCTTTAATCTATCAGCAATTGCGCATGTGCAGATGCTAAAAAATATTTTATTGAAGTCTTTTGCGGAGACTATAAAGTCAAATTCTCCGAATAAATCTGTAGCCGAATAGGTTGCGGCACCTTTGTCGCATAACATCAAGTGGACTAGGTTTCGGGGCGATTGTCGGCATATATATGTATCTTTCCTTTGTTGCTTACTTCAGTCATCGATTATTCGCGAGTGTTCTGATGGTACAATTTGCAAATTTTTATATGATCTGCATTTAATTACGTAGCCGTGCTGTACTGCATTAAAAAATGACTTAGAAATGTGCACTTGTATAATTATTAGAAGAAATAAATATACTAAAGCCCTTACTTCTATTACAAAAAACTGTTTTAAGTTTAGTCTTATAAGAATTACTTAATATGGATGTGTAAAATAATCTATCAGACATAAATACCAACTAGCAATTTATATAAAAAGAAAATCTTATACACTTTGGAAAAAATTGTTATCTTTATTAAAAAAAAAGTTATTTCTTGTTAAGGTTTTAATTCCATTGCTTTTTATGATGGCACAAATCGAATTACATTTATTGGAATTTCTGGATAAAATGTGAATTAGAAGTTTTGACTTTAAAATTTTAAGAATTAGGATGCTTCGACTAAATAGTAATATTAAAAGTATAGACAAGGATAAGACCTTTCATACATGACACTTTTTTTTTAAATTATTGTGTAAAATATGTAGTTATAATTACATTAGTTACCAACTTGGGTTATAATTTTTTCAGTTAGTTGTATACTGCTTGCCATTAATAGGAATAGAATAAATCTAAACATATAATTTTTAACGAAGGTTCTTCGTGGTTTCGAACAGTTGTAATTCCGCTGCACTGCTTTAATTATATTTATTATATATACGTACATGTGCGGCTTAATTGATTTAGAATTGGATGAACTACATTACACGGAAAGCACTCTGATAGAATTTAATATTAGGATATTGAATGAGACTCTATATGAATGGAGTAATTGACTTTTTCTCGATGGAATATGTTCGTTATTGGTATAAATGACAGAATGTTTTTTGCAATTGTGTCCATATGAAAGGTGCGGAAACATCCGAAATTAAACTACCAATTTTCAGGGATGGTTGGATTATAAGTGGTAACAATAGCCTTTACAAAATTCTTTTAAAAGGATTGTGCCAATGTCAAGCTGTAGTAATTTTTGGAGCTAATAAAATCATATTGAAAAAAAAATATTTTTGTAAAATGTGCTATAAAAGATAGTTATTTTAATGAATGAATACCTTAACCTTTCGAAACATTTTTTTTTCTTATATATATTTTCTGTAAGCAGCAGCGTTTTCAATACAATAAAAAAAGAAGAAAATAGCAAACATTTATAAATTGTCATGTTTCATTATTGAAGGAATAACATAAGCATAATAGTATAACTCTTAATCTAAGTAAAACGTGTTGACTATTGATTCAACCTTTAAATGATGTGTATAATGGGTGCATGAATATCGTCACATTTGAAAAGGTACGATCAGGTTGACAATAATTACGTCAAGCCATTTTGTTTTTAATAAATCTATTGAATGTGACAGATTGATAAACTTGATCGATTACAGCGCCATCTGCGAACAAAAGAATGTTTTAAAGAAAATTATTTACTTTTTAGCGTAAAATAGCAATAAGTAATAAAAGCTACCCTACTTTTTCCGATTGCAGCGACATCTACGTTTCGGCTAATATCGCCATTTTGTGACCCACAATTTCATAGGATTTTGTCCTCGTCAACAGCATTACCTGTGAGCCATTGCAAAAGGAGGTTAATTTTACCGCCTTAATGCGGCAAGGCGCACTGCATATTTTCTTATTTCACAATTACTGTCAAAAATCGTAATTACTGGTATTTTTATTGTGGTTTCAATTGTCATTGCTGAAAAATCACGATAAAAATGGTATATTAAATCACTGGAATTACAATGACGTTTGTTGTAATACAAGTTAGATTTCAGGATTTCTTATCCATGCACCGAATTTCAATTTTTCCGTTTGTGACATATAAATGAATAACCTATATATAAAAATGTCAAAAGTAAAATGTCAAGCAACGAGTCACTACCAACCTCACATAAAATATCACCACAACAGTGTCACAAAGTGGAAGCATAGTGCTACAAAAATGGAACTTTGTAACGCTGTTTTTCAGCAAAACAGTTAATAAATTGTTTATTATATAGGGGAAGTACGAGGGCGGTCCAAAAATTAATCGATCTGATGTATAGATGGCGGCAGTAGTTGGAAAAAAAATACTTTGGTGAAAAGTGACAACCTTATAAAACATACGTTTTAAGTTTCAAGGCGCCACGTTGTTTAGTATTTTTTTGAAGCCATCAAAAATATAAGATCTCAGTGAATTTGTAAACATGCAAAAGATTGGTCACCCTTATGTAATTTAATACTTGCATTTGAAAGGTGTCAGTCCAACAAATATTAAAGTCGAGCTAGATTCTACTCTGGGGGAGTCTGTTCCTTCGTTTACGACTATAAAATATTAGGTGGCAGAGTTTAAACGAGGCCATACGAGCTGCCAAGACGAACAGCGTAGTGGTTGATCGATTGAGGTGTTCACACCAGAAACGGTGAAGAAAATCCACAAAATGATGTTGGAAGATCGTCGGCTGAAGGTGCGTGAGCTAAATGATAGGCAGTTCCATCTGCTGAGAAGGTCATGGCGTCTGTTTTTTGGGATGCGCGTGGGATAATTTTTATTGATTATCTTCAAAAAACAATCAACGGCAACTCAATCAACTTATGGCAGCGTTTAACTGATGAAATTAAGGAAAAAAGGACCCATTTGGCGAAAAAGAAAGTGTTGTTTCATCACGACAATGCAGCAGTTCACACATTATTAAGTTTAATTAAAGTTCGAATTGCTTCATCACGCACCTTATTCGCCAGATTTCCTGGGATTATTTTCTATTTCTAAACTTGAAAAAATGGCTCGGTGGTAAAAGATTTGCCAACAATGAAGAGGTGGAGTCTGCTTTAGGTCACTTACAGCGCTTCAACTCATTAGGATTTCGGTTTGTGCCTGAAGCTAAATTGTCGTACTGTAAATGACACCTACCGCGCTCTAAAGTAAATAACTATTCTGTACCATCGTGCAGCCCTGCTTTTTTTTGAAACAACCCCATATTATGGCTAAGAAATAAGCCATTATAACCACAATATTACCACTTAAAAAGCTTCTTTAGAACCTGACAACTTTAGTATCATGTATATTTTATTAATTATTTTTAATAACATCATTATTACACATTTATTATAGCGCAGCGCAATGAATACTTCTAAAAGCGTCTAAAAACGTTAGTTACAAAAATAAACTTTTAGTTGATATTAACATTGTCACATAAATCAAGAATAAACTTAAGCCCTTAATGATCCTAAGTTTGAAATATTTATTTTGCTTTAGCGCAATATCTGCAGTACGCTTAACTTTAAACTTCTTTATAGGATAGTCCTAGGTATTACGTTTATTAAGAATTTTAGAAAAGCATGTTTATTCATTTCTAATTTCGTGGCGCTAACGTTCCAAATCGTTGCTTTAATTTATCGTCTAATATTCCAGACAGTTTTGAAGCTTAACATGTAACCTGCCTAAAAGGACGCACTCTGTATACCTAATCGATGACGCGTGCTTTTTTTTCTGAATATATTATATTTCATGATTTTGGTATAAAGGATTTTTCTTTTGCAGTTTGTCGAATACAATTGTTGTTTTTGGGTTATATTCAGAAGGATTGGTAGTTTTGTAATTTCATTTGATTATTCCTTTGTTTTGTAATACTTTAAATTAATCTAAATTTTGTTGTCCTCATACAGAGTCAGTAACAATTTCTTAGCCACAAATTAAAAAGTTATAGAAACATATCTACTAGTGACGGGCAAACCGTATCTTCGAACTGAGAGACAATAAAGAATAAGTAACATTACTTTGCTAAGTTTGTTTCAATGCATGGGTGTGGTAATATGGTAACTTGATGATGACGCAGGGATACTTATAAAAGCAAATCGTTGTAACTTGTCAAAAATAAATTGAAGGAGTGGCGTTTGAATAGCACAATTTATATATATAGTTGTTCCGTAAGTAATTCTATACAATATTTCTTTTTATTCATTATGCATTAAAGCTTTTTCGCCGACGAATATCTTAATTAATATTGAAATGTGCATTTATGTTGAAATTAGACTATAGCATTAAGTTGAATAATTTACTTCGTGTTTGAAGCCGCGCGGACGGGGTTTAAAAATATATTTAGCGATAGTGGGAGTAACAACTGTCAAAACTTGACGTATCTTGAAATGAAAGTGACATTAGTATATGTATTATTATATTTGCAGTTTATTGTGCGACAAAACAAATAGATACGAATAAGATTCACATTGATACCTTCAAATAACAATGATTATTCACAAGAAGAAAATATCATGCACGTATATCAAAAATATAAGAAAAGTTCTGCAACAAGATCGATTCTGCATCAATGGTTGCGCCGCTTTCCTGGAATATGCTTTAATAAACAGTAATTGAGTAATTACAAATGTTTTATATACTGACAATCAGATAATTATGATCCACATTTGTATAAATATAGGTATCAATAGATTGGTGCGCATTACGATCACAACTTATGACTTTGTTAAATTGTTGTGCTATTAAAACGCCCTACATTCGATTTATTTTTTGAATAGTGTATATCTTTTCAAATTCAATTGGATTTAAACCAATAAATTGTTGATTATTTATGCAACCGAAGAAAAAGTACACTTAAATGTTCATTAAAAATGTTTGAGGAACAATTCTGAATTACACATAGCTTAGACGCGCATTTAATTTGAGGAAGATGGTACGAGCATTGCGTTTTGCGCTTAGGCGAAAGGTGAAAAAGTAGGCTTACTAGTAGAAGTGATAAACTTTTCGTTGAAAAATGAAATTATTTTTTTACAACATCGAGGTGAAGGAAGAGTCGAAAATGTTTTATATTTATAATATTTTTTTATATAATTTAAAGACGGTCAAAATTTAAAACAGTCTGTTAAATTAAATTTGTTGAAAGTTGTTTACAATATTTTTTACCAGTTTTCTTTTATGTTCAATATGTCTTATTTCGAGTTACCACGGATACAATTTATAATTTAGGAAAAAGAACAGATTATGTTACGCTGATAGTTACCACAAAAATGTTCAAATAAAACTAGCTTCATATCATATTATATCTTAAACGACATGTGTAGTTTTTTATTTGCTCATGGCCTTGAAGTTTCGAAGTCAAATCTGATTTAAAAAAAAAAGGTATTTTTTAATGTTATTTGTCAAAAATTAGCAACAAACTTTAGTTTGACACAATTTAATTTTGTTTTATAATTTAATTTGATTTTGAAACAATTCAGATTAATGTATAGTGTCCCAGGGGATTGGTGTATATAAATTGAAATTAAATTAAATCAAAAACTAAATTCGTGTTCCAATCCTTTTTTTTTTTTAAATGAAAAAAATTAAAAAAAGGATTGGAACACGAATTTAGCTTTTGATTTAATTTAATTCCAATTCAGATTAACTTTGTGAAAGTAATTTAATAAGTATTCAATAATTATAAGTATCTAATTCATTAAATGTTCAAATTGGGCTCCATCAGCTTAGACACAAGCTTCTAACTGACGTTTTAATTTTCTATTCCAAAATAAAAGTATCACCATCTGAATTATTCTCCGACATCTCGTGCGAATTTGATATTTCATCATCGAAATCTGCACCCCACTTGCTATAGTAATTTCTTTAAATAACCCTACACGAAAAAATCAAGAAGCGACAAATCCGGGGAACGATTAGGCCAAGGAATTGAATCTCTATTTCCAATCCGCTCGTTGGGGTAAAGCGCATTTAAATAACTGTCACAATTTGCGCACTATGAGGCGGAGCGCTATCTTAGGTTTGTCTTTCATTTACAGGAATATCTTCATTAAATTCTGGAAGCACGTATTGTAAAACATTTAAATCACGTTGTGCGGTTAAGGTTGTTCATAAAAGTGGGAGTCAATGAAATGCCCATTAATGAATCCACCCTGTATACAATTTACACAACTCTCACTAATATGAATAAAATATAATATTTGTTATATCCAACATCTGAATTAACAACAGAAATAAATAGATATTAATGTGAACAGCATCAACTGAGTAAGCAAAAACTAGAATACTTTTCTGTTCTTCGTTCTTTTTTACGATTAGTGTAAATTAATAAGAAGCTGGACATCGGTGTTAATGAATAAATATTTAGTAAATAAAATGAAGCAAGGCTATCATTTTTGGCAACAAAAAGTCAAAGGTGCCGACAGCAAGTCTTGTCTTATCTCGTCGCTCGATGAACCCTTTGAAAATGAGTAGGCGGGTTAAAGAAGAACGAATGAGACATGCAATTATATCAGAAAGCTTAGTCCTCCACTCGTGCAGATGACGCCGTACATTTGTGTCTTTCGTTCTCTTAATTACAATTAATCATAATTAAAAAGTTCGAGACGGGGTAAGGTCGTAAACGTCCGATAGTGTTCGGTGGACCAATTAACAGGCATTATTAATTAAATTAGAGAGACCGTGTGGTAACTTAAGCAATATGAACCACAGGGTCAGGCGGTCGACGCGACGGAATTCATTCGGTTTTAGTTTATTAGTGGTGGCAGTAAACACGAATTTAAATAACACAACGCTAAGATAGAACGAGCAAGCGTTGAGTTAGAGAACACAGAACACAGTTTCGTTCTCGTGTTCACGATCCCGCTGGCGATTATCCGAGACTGAGAGGGGCTCGCATTCTATTAGCGACCGCGCGGACTCGGCGCGTCTGAGCCACCGACGCCGTTCGCAATTCCTTCCTCTTCTACTTCAGTAACGTCGCTGACGACCGTAACGCCGCCGATGGAGTAATTCTTAATACCAGTCTCTATCTTGATCACGACCTCACTTCTGCTACTTGAGCATTCATAAGCAGGGGAATAAGTTTGAAATTACTCTGGTAATGTGCGGTCGAAATATGCAGTGTTGGTGGCGTACACATTGCTTGTTTTGGTTGTTTTTTTTTGTGCACATTTTTGTACTGGTAATCTTAAAAATGTCGGATGCTATTACTCTTTATACAGGAAATACTTATTCACACACTGTGATAGAATCATCAACTACACTAAGTTAGTTAAAGATATTTGAGATTAGCAATAAATAGATTAGATAAAATTACACTGTCCAACAACACACATTTTTTTTTTTCTCATACACCACTACATGTAGTTTATGCCGTTTCTCATGCTGATTCTGAAACTAATTTTAAATTTGCTTCATTACGTCAGGATTTTGAAAAATTATTTTAAATAGTTAAATGTTTCAAAAAGTACATTAAATTTTACAGAATGTCAAAGTGACTTCAATATGAGAAAGATACTACAAGCAGTGTTCCCCAACCTTTAAGCATAGAATTTCCCACAGGAACTATCAAAATTTCCCCTTTTTTAACAACATTCCCACGAAAATTAAAACACAGTAAATACCACAGTACAAATATCCTAGTGAACCAAATTGAAATTCCCCACAATCATTTTTAGTAACTTCACCATTAAAGCATGAAATTACCTACGATTTTGTATTAGATTAATAGTTATTTGAATATCTTTAAGTTGAAGTTGCTAAAAATAATTGCGGGAAATTTGAATTTGGTTCACTGGGATACAAGGTATGCTCTTGCGCATCTCGTGATGACGCGGTTGGGATCCAGTCCTATATTAGTAAAATAAAGTAGTGAGCCAGTATAGTCGCACCATTCTATAAATAATTTATTAGTAGATAATTTCTGATACATAGAATAGCATGCATTTGTATTCTAACGACGTGTTTGCACGATATGCAATTCTACTGTTAATTAAATATTTCACTTTTAAAATTCATTAGCACGCAGCTATGCAAAAAAAATTCCCACGAATACCATGCTATTTCCCTTTTTCCCTTCGACTGCAAAACTTCCCACGAATCGGGAAATTTCCCACGAGTTGGCAACACTGACTACAAGATATATTGTACTGTCGAGTATTGCCTGGACATGTCTGAACATGTCCTTGCCTGTTTCCTACATCACAACCTTGAAACCACGCCCATTTGTACTCTGAAACCAATGAAATTAGGAATTTGTGGATTTCTGAGTGTGTGGGTATACAGGGTTTTCCACGGAAGTGGCTAGTTAGAAGTTTTCCAGCTTAACGAAATTCCTCAGTTTTAAAAATTTGGGGTTTCCAACAACTTGCCACTTACTTTCTCTCTAAAATATTTACAACTTTTTTGCACTTCCGGTTAACCGGAAGTCACCATGAATTTTGTTATTTTAAATAGAACACGTGACCCCGACGACGAACCTATATATTGTTATATTTTTGAATTTATCATAAAATTTTATGACGATTGCTACTAAGGTTCCCTATACCTATCTTCAACTGTTTTTGAAGTATTATGATTTTTGTTAAAATTTTGACATTTACATCGTTACAAGTAATTGATTGATTCTCATTTGGTTTAAGTGTCAGAAGTCTCCCACTTTAAAGTTAACAAGTACTAACATTGTGTTACCAAAACGTAATAAAAAAATTTAGTGGAATTATACATGCTGTTTAAAAATTAGTGGCATATCAAAGAATTTTGAAAGTTGCAAAACTTAATTTTTTCAAATAGAACACCCTGTATATCTTTGTATTTTTTGGATGTAGAATTAAATTTTACACCAATTTGCTGCAACATTCGCTATACCCATCTTCAGAAGTTTTCTTTTAAATTACTCGTTCTGTTTATTACCGCTTTCAAATGGCCGAATAATTTCTAACTGGTGGGCTATGACTTTAACATCACAACATTTTATTACTTTTAGTAAATATTATTGTTATAATTATTGTTTGTTACACGTCGCGTGTTCAGATGGATGCATATTATTATGGACTTTTTTTTTTTTTTAAGGGGTGATAACGCCTAAGCTATATTTTTTAGCTTATCAGGCTCCGCAGAGCCAAATCTCCCTCCTAATCAACATTACGACCCCGGAAAAAACCGATTATCGCAATTGACCAGAGCGAGATTTGAACCCCGGACTCCGGCACTGATAGCCCAGTGTGCAAGCCACTCGACCATCAGCCAGGCTTATGAATTAGATAATGAAAAATATTGGAGGAGTTTATTTTAATCTGGATACTTCAAATTTATTTTACATTCACTGAGAATGCAGAAAGAACTTACAGAGAATTCAAAGTAATTAAAGGAATTTATTTGTCGTTAATATATCTAACGCAATTCTGAAAATTTTGAAATGATTTCTCTTAATAGCTTGATTTCAAATTAAGGGAAATAAACTATAACGACGACAACATAACAAAAATTGTTTCACTAAAACGTAGTGTGCTTGTCAGATAAATGTCTTAAAATTTTTGATATATTAAAGTATTTTCAAAATTGCAATGGTTTTAATATGAAGAATATTTCGATAGATGCATACTTAACAAATGCAATTTACAAGCAGCATAAACTTGAACCTTGGAATAGAGCATCAAAAAAAAATGCTCAATGTGAATTCCGTTTACGTCCAAGCATTTTATTATTCGACGACTTAATGCGTCACTTATACTTCTCATTTCAACTGGATCTAATTCATCAAACGTTCTCGTCACACGAATCATTAAATCTTGCTTGCTAGTATCGGAAGTTGTGCAGTATGTAATCTGTGTATTGTATTATTTCAAAGTTTTCTGAATTTTATTAGATATATTAGCGGAAAATAAATTCCTGTAATTACAGTAAATTCTCTATAAGTTCTTCCTGCATTCTCAGTTAATGTAAAATAAATTTAAAGTATCCAGGTTAAAATAAACTCCTTCAATATTTTTCATTATCTAATTCATAAGTTCCATAATAATATGCATGCATCTGAACACGCGACGTGTAACAAACAATGACTATAACAATAATATTTACTAACAATAATAAATTGTTGTGATGTTAAATGTCATGGCCCACCAAATAAAAACTATTCGGCCATTTGAAAGCCGTAATAAACAGAACGAGTAATTTAAAAGAAAACTACTGAAGATGGGTATAGGGAATGTTACAGCAAATTGGTGTAAAATTTAATTCTACATCCAAAAATACAAAAATATACAGGATGTTCTGTTTGAAAAAATTAAGTTTTGCAACTTTCAAAATCTTTGATATGCCACTATTTTTTAAACACCCTGTATAATTCCACTGAAGTATTTTTATTACGTTTTGGTAACACAATGTTAGTACTTGTTAATTTTAAAGTGGGAGACTTCTGACACTTAAACCAAGTGAGAATCAATCAATTACATGTAATGATGTAAATGTCAAAATTATTACCAAAAATCGTAATATCTCAAAAACAGTTGACGATAGGTATAGGAAACCCTAGTAGTAATCGTCATGGAATTTTATGGTAAATTCAAAAATATAACAATATATAGGGTGTTCTATTTAAAATAATAAAGTTCATGGTGACTTACAACTGAGGAATTTCGTTAAGCACGGCTCGTTAGATTCAATTTAAGCCTATTTGTGATAGCTGAACGTCTCTTTATTTCATAATGCCCCGTGCGTGTATAAATAATCCCAACAGCGTCTATTATGTATGTGAGAATTCGCTACTTAACCACATAAACGGAATATTAAGCCTTTAATAGAAAATTTATATTTCTACCATTTTGGTCTAAAAATTAAATATCAAGGACAAGGAATAGGCACCTCACATTTTCTGCGCACGGTGTGCTGATACTCTGAGCGGCAGGTTAAACGGAAGAACAGCGCTATGGCATTTGCAAGACCTATGATTTGGCGTGAACAAACGGATCATTTGCCTGATTGCTGCTTTTGCTGCACGAAAACTTTCGGGTTCTCCAACAAAAATAAGAACAAAATTAGTTACGCTAGTGTGTCTTTTGTTACTCGTCCAGTATCCCATTCAAAAGCCTTGTAAGTACCAAAATCTGTAGGTGTTTCGAGTAAAGAATATGACACGGAAGCAGAGGAAAAAAATTCCGAGTTATCGATCGCCGATGATGAATATTTGCCATCTCTAAAGGACCTCACTAAGTAAGTCAGTCAGAATAAATGAATTTATTCGAGATCTGAATTTGTCAAAAAATCAAGCCGAAATACTAGTATCTAGACTTCAGGAATGGAAGCTGTTAGCTCCAGGAATACTTTTTTTGAGTGTATCGTAATCGCCAGAAAAAAACTATCACAGTAGCTTTCAACCGAAGAAGGTCTTTCATTCTGCAATAATATCGATGATTGATGCTGACAGTAGGTTATCAACAAAACCCAGAAGAATGGGGTCTTTTTATCGATACTTCGAAATTGATTTGAAAACTGTCTTTCTTCACATAGGAAACGTTTATCCATCCATCCGGTTAGCCACGCAGTCCATATGAAGGAAAGTTACTTTTACCGTTCTTAGCGAGATGAGAGAATATTAACAACAGTCTTGTCTTCCACGTAACGTAATACAGATCTTACGTAACTCGTTCTGCGATTCACCGTCGGTGAAGACAATGTCGGTCTTCAAATTATCTGCCTGTCAGACTATAACGCGATGCGAAAGCTTTAAATTATCCTCCATAATCGATATCGCGTTATGGCGCAACCGAATTCTAATTAAGACCACATTATATTCGCGTCTACCGCTTGATTATCAGAGTTCGGACACTGGCTTCTGTGGAGCTTCGGTGAGGATGAATGATCGTCGTTTAGGAATCAGAAAGGAAGACTATGGGCCGTTGTGTTCCGCATTATCTTTCTTTGACGTTCCCATAAATAAAATTTAAGAAATAATAAAGGTATAACTGTTAAGTCCTATGCTCTGTGGATATATTGAAAGGTAGTTAAGACGCTATTGAAGTGGGCAATGCGGCTTTGTTATATTGTGAGTCGCTCATCTAAAATTCTAAAATGTTGTATGATTAAGGATATGACGAAATGCTTTGTACATATTGAATACGTTTAGAGGTTATTGGAGGTATTTCTTAAAATAAATCCAACATAAATACATATTTGTCCGATTTAGATTCTAGATGGCGCTGTAATAAAAGCGGTTTTTAATTAACGGATACAATAACTCCTCCTATTAGCGTAATGTTATTTAATTTATCCAATTACTAATAATAACCAGCGCTTTTGCTTCATCCTAGCCGAGCTGTGTGTAGCGTGATATGTATTTGTACGTTCCATAATGCGGCGCTAAATCAATCACCGCTGGCAATCGTAATGTTTCATAATCCTCTTACGAATAATCACTGTTAATTCGACTGCGGGCGACGCGAAAAGTTGGGAATTTATAATGCCATCCTCATTCACTTTACTCCGTCTGCTAAAAATGTGACTGGATAATAAATTACGTGACTCACGCATGATTGTGCAATAACCTAATAAATGTTCTTAAAGAATTAATTCAAATATGCACTCCCATTGTTTAGATATAATTTGGAGATGCAAATTTGTAATTTTTTACCGATAATACTTCGTCTTTTGAGTCCTATGCTTTTAATTTACATAATATTATCAGAAACCAACTTGTGAAAACATATAGATGTTATTCTAAAACTATGATAGCTTATAAGGGAACACAAGTTAGTGTGTCTCACCGAATTAAATGAAACTTGATGGGTTTATAGATAAGCTTATTCGCTGCGAAACCCTTCATTTTCGAGGGGTAAAGTGCCTTGTCGGCAACACTATCCTTCGCTATTTGCTTTAACATCTCCAAACTATAAGACATTAAAAAACAGTTAAAACAAATATTTAACTGTTTTATTTGTACTTAAAGATAACGATAATAGCTTCCCTCTCACAATTATTGTTTACCGATAATAACCCCCAGCCTCATACTTTTTTTTTAATTAGATAATTTTTGTTTGCTAATAAAATACAAGAGGTTATGTACTATCTAAAAATAAAGTAATGAATCGGAAAGCAATAAAACCTAGTGAATATCTAACTAACAGGCATAAGTGCGAAATCGGGCAGTCAAATACGGCAACTGTTTTATTACGCGTACTGTGTCGTATACGGGCCAACTTATCGTACAAAAATCCATTTCTGTCGAAAAGGGTCAGATTATTCAAAGCGTTGAATAATCTGACCCTTGCAGTGGCACGTGCTGATGCACATATTTACTACATGAGCTATTATGTTCTTTTTCGTTGTTTAAAAACTTAAGAGAACGAAGAAGAAATTATTGAAGTGTAATATGAAATATATATACATCATAGTACAATAAGAAATAATACAGAGGTAGTACACAAAAACAAAACACATGTAAAAATAGATATGTAATAGAATGCCTTAATAGAAGACGACGCCAGTAGTAAGTAAATTGCACCTTTTGAGGGCGTGGTATCCGAAAAGATGGAGATCACGCTCAGGCTTGTAGAGTGGTGGTGTATAGAAGAGGCTCTTAATGTTAACTCTAGCAAAACGACTATGGTTCCGTTCACATCGATGAGGAAGCTACCCAAACTCCAGTGTCCCACTGTATTCGGCTCTAAAATACTCGTATCAACCAAGGTTAAATATTTGGGTGTGGTGTGTGGGTCTTGGACGCCAAACTGCTGTACAAATCACATCTAGAACATGTGACGAACAAAGCCATTAGGAACTTCTGGGCCTGCAGAGGTACGTTTGGTAAAATGTGGTGGCTGACGCCTGCAATGGTACACTGGTTGTTACACGAAGGTCATAGTCCTTATACTTACGCCTCAGCTGTCTGGTGGCATAAAGCAAATCTAGGCTATGCTATAAGTGCGCCTATTGTTAGTAAAGTCCAAAGGATTGCCTGTTTGGGCATCACGGGAGCCATGTCCTCAACACCGACGGCTGCTATGGAAACCATTCTTGGGCTCCCCCGCTGCAGTTGGTGTTGTGGTCTGAAGCAACCCTAGGGGGTTGCAGAGTAAAATGTAGTGGATGGAAGGGCTTCTCCATCAATGTCGGAGGCCATACCAGCATCTTCAACTTCATTGAACAGACAGTACCACTGTCCACAAAGCCATAAGATCTTGCCCGTTTTCAGATTTTCTGGGGGATACAGCGTGGATATTTCCAGCAGGGAAACTGCAACAGCGTACATACGCAGACCAAATCACGGTCTTTCCCGTTGGTTCGTCGATGTCTCGAAAATGCGTAATGGCACAGGCATA
The DNA here is from genome assembly GCA_004143645.1 of Protaetia brevitarsis. NCBI lineage: Eukaryota > Metazoa > Arthropoda > Insecta > Coleoptera > Scarabaeidae > Protaetia > Protaetia brevitarsis. The sequence goes on along the minus strand of RXPK01003620.1, from coordinate 48,554 downwards.
GGAATGTGGTGGGACGGAGATTGAGATGGCGCAGCTTTTAGCCTAGGGGCCTCCCCCACCGTTTTCCAGGCTGAAATTATTGCCATCCAGACTTATGCTGAGGGCATATTAAACTGCCTACGCAAGAATGGAAAGGTAGAAATCATCTCCGACAGTTAGGCTGTCCTCAAAGCTTTGCAGGCTGTCAGATATGACTCTGAGGTGGTACTAGGGTGCCCCAGAGACTCTTTTGGGTTGTTGATTTTATAAATTCTTTTTTTTAAGTATATGTTTATAAATTCAATTGCGTAACTTTTTAACATGTCTTTTTCTGTTTCTTTGCTGATCGTTTGCTTCTGAAAATGCGTAATAACGGTCTATTAAGTTATTCGTGACGCTAATTTTGTATTTAATTGGACTTATTGAATAATAGGTTAAGTATCTTTCAGAGTGTGTGGGTTGAAAATCAATTAATTATCATAAAAAATGTACATCAATTAAAAAAAAAGTGCACACTTGAAAAGTCAACAAAAGCTGACGAAACGATCGTAGTGGAAAAAAAAGATTGAATTTAAATAATGAAAAATATATAAAAAGTTTTATTCCGACCTGCATACCCAAAATAAAAGAAATGAACAAGTTATCCATATCCTAATGATAACTTGCCTTCCCATCTTTTACATTAATTTTTTGCATTCATTGTCATTTAAATCTCGTATTGCTGCTTTTTCTGTGATGTTGTTTGTGTGCTAGTTATTGTTGTTTCTATATATGGCCCACATTTAATCTGTTTCGAACCATTGTTATATAATATAATTTGGTTTTTGTTTGAATTTTATGTAGATACGTATTTAGTACATGCTTAATTTTTTTCCACCCTTAAGCCTATATAATAAGTGATTATTAATTTATTGTTCATGGTATTCTGTTGTAATTCTAATAGCATTTATTGTATTTTTGCTTAGTTTTTACTACTTTCGTTTATCTGTGTTTTGAATTATTATATGATGGTAAACTTAAATCTGTGGAACTGCATAAATAAAAATGAAATTATAAAACAAGGAACTCGACATATGTAGTACCTTTTCCTTTAAAATCGCAAGTGCTAGAACTTTCCCAAATATTTATTATTGCTGCTGAAACGCCGCGCAAAAGGTAACAGATTCAAAAAACAGCTTGTAAGTTTTGTTACTGTATATAATGTCGAAATACTACTTCTATTAAGGAAAGCATCTTTCATATGCTTAACATCTATAAATAGTATCTCTTCTCTCTGTGTAGACAACTATAAATATTCTACCTTGCCTAATAATATTCCTCTTCAAGTGTTCTTGGTAAAACGTTAACGTGTGTAACAGGTATTGTTGTCTGCGACACGCCATATGTCTCTCGTTGTGAGGCCGATCACGAACTTTAACTGTTTTACTATATTTACAGTGTGTATAGAGTCACTTATCGCGTCACGTTGTAATAGCAAAAGCATCAGGAATAAATGTTTCTTTAATCTGCAAATGTGTACGATACCCTCGTGTTATAACTATGCCAAAAGCGACCTCCTTGCATCGTTAATACAAACATTTTGGCATGGGCATGAAATTAATTTGGTTATGCTTATGCACATATATGTATGTAGGTTGCAATAACAAGCTTTAGCTTTCAGCTAGCCGACTTATTAATATTATCAACAAATACTTTACTATTAATTTGGAATGGTTTCAATGCTTTTTTTGACGCAATAGCAAAAATAATCCCAATGGAAAGACGGTAGTGTGTGCCGTTTGGAGCTACGCCAAACAACTTAGAAATACCGATAAATTTCTTTTACTATTATCCCATATGCATTTGGCCCTACTAATATAAGTTAACGTTATTCAAAGGAAATATTGTTGGCCATATGGTGTTAGAAGATAATGATTTATATACATACACACATTCACACCTACTTTGTTGATGCTATCTTGGGATTGAACTTACTTATAACTTTGAAAAATAATAGGAGTTCCGAGCTTAACGCCTGTTTAAGGTTTTCCGGTATATATTTTTAGTAGCTGTGACATATGTATTGAAGGTGTGTCCTTGTTTACCTAGATTATATCGTAGAGTTATTAGAAAGTTTATGTCTATAGTTCTTGACGAAGATAGGACTCATGTAGTCAGTTATTTACACACATACAAATGAACAATATTTAGTGTTGAAGATATATAAATCGAAACAAAAAAAAATTAAATTTTCCATATTACGTAACCCACCCACTTTGACGAGACTACATTTCATTTGCAAGCGAATAAACTTATACCAGATGTTCTGCCATTATTGAAACTAATATAATTTGTTAATAGAAATTGATATTAATATAGATCGAACTGGGATGTATTTATCGACCGATAAATAGTTAGGGAGACGATTTCGATCAAGGAATTCGGTCTTCCAGCAATGGAGAAATTAGTAAATGAAACTCATTTATTAATACTCAATATTTCGGAAATGTTTATTTCCTTCTTCAGGAGAATTACTACAATTGAAAAGCAATCAGCAAAGTTATTTAACAAAACAAAAGTTTAAAAACCTTATATGAGAGATCAAGATGTCGGCAAGAACGACGCACATGGGTGGAAAATTTATTATTATGTTAAAAGATTAAAAAGTAAAGTGTAAAATGTAAACAGGTTGTAAAAAATTGAGTAAAAGTCGTAAACAAAATTTAAGAAAAAATTGATGCGGTCAATTAATAAAATATTAACAGATTAAAATTCGGAGCCGAAAAGTACAACACAGAAAGTGAGGTGCCAAATGTTTGGCACTCCAGTCGGTACCCTTCTTTTTTAAGTACGTCGATGATCTACTTACTGCCGTCCCAGAAACTTTGGTGCAACACACTGTTGATGTTTTCAACAACTTCAATTCTCACTTACAGTTTACCGTTGAGACCGAAACTTCAGACGGCATACCATTTCTTGACACTCGTGTAATGCGCTCTGATAATAATCGCCTTATTCTTGACTGGTATCGGAAACCCACCTCCTCAGGGAGATATATTAATTACCACTCAGACCACTCTCCAAACCAAAAAGTCAATTGTGTCCTTGCGATGAGGAATCGCGTTTCTCATATCAGTAATGAGAGATTCAAAAAAACCAATTTAGATAGACTTTATAACATTTTCATTAGCAATGGTTACCCTAAAGAACTACTTCGGTCATTAATTTACAATCCCATTTTACCAGATGCTCCTAGCACTGATGATCCTACTCTCCAAATTGTTTACAAAAAGCTTCCAAAAGTTAACAATTTAACTAACTGTATTATAAAACATATCCACAAATTTGTTCCCCCCTCAAAACTTATGATTGCTAAATATAATGTATTATCCTCACGATCATTTTTTAGCAAAATTCAAAGACAAAACTCCGCGGTTACTCCAGTCAAATGTAATTTATAAAATTGCCTGTAAGGGTTGTCCGGGGTGCTACATTGGCCAGACTTCCCGTTGGTTGAGGGATAGAATTCTCGCAACATAAGAGCGATTGTAGAATAGGTAAAATGTCTTGTGCTTTAGTTGATCATTCACTTAAATCTGAATCACCATTTTGATTTCGAAAATACCAAAATTTTAACCAATGAGAACAGATATAATTGCCGCCTTTTACTTGAAATGATGTACATTCAATCTGAAAAAAACAACATTAACTATAAAACTGATACTAAACATCTCAGCATCATTTACTCAAATATTTTAGATAAGATATGCAACATACATTCTTAACACGTTTCATTTGTTTTTCACCTCAGTGTACCTTCATAGAATTTTCCCAAGATGCGCTGGCCAATTGTCGCTACTTCTGACAACTTCAGTTGTGTTCGTCTTTCTGTGTTGTACTTTTCGGCTCCGAATTTTAATCTGTTAATATTTTATTAATTGACCGCATCAATTTTTTCTTAAATTTTGTTTACGACTTTTACTCAATTTTTTACAATCTGTTTACATTTTACACTTCACTTTTTAATCTTGTAACTTAATAATAAATTTTCCACCCATGTGTGTCGTTCTTGCCGACATTTTGATCTCTCATGTAAGTTTTTTAAACTTTTGTTTTGTTAAATAATTTTGCTGATTGCTTTTCAATTGTAGTAATTCTCCTGAAGAAGGAAATAAACATTTCCGAAATATTGAGTATTAATAAATGAGTTTCATTTACTAATTTCTCCATTGCTGGAAGACCGAATTCCTTGATCGAAATCGTCTCCCTTAATATAGATCTATAAATTATTTCAGTTATTATTTAATTTAATAATTTTATGCTCGTAATATGCTACATTCGGGTGCTTTTCCTAATATAATATAAAGCCCGACAAACTACTGCTTGCATATTTTAGAAGGATAAATAAGAAATAAACAGACACGTAGTAGTTTTTTTCTATTATAAAGATTTTATGCTTCTCTGCTGTAACTTAAGGAATAATAAAATATTATGAAAGTGTCCGTGACATATTTGAATGCGTGACACCGTGAGATGGTAAGTTACAAAAAAAGTCCGTAGCTTGGGTGACAATAATGCTTCTTTTGCTTTATATCTCACAGTTATTGCTATAGAGCTGATTTCAAGTAAGAAAAAACTGGTTATATTTAGCATATATAAGCATATCTTTTATGTATGTACTACAAATAATATAAACCGCAAACGTAATTTTAGATGTTTATTCCTCGAACTAGTTCTATGTAGCAGAGAAGGTAATATAGAGGTTGGAAGGTATTGATTCGAACAAAGTTTCTGTAATGATTTTATTGTATTAGTCAGGGATGAATATCTTGCCTTAACCTACCTCATAGTGAGAATTAAGCAAGCAAAATTAATATTATATAGTTTTTCAGCTAGTTGTAAATGGTATATTGGAAAGAATAAATAATGCATAATTGTTCCACTCCAAACTTATATTTTAAGAGATTGAACATTAATTACAAGACAGCGTAACCTTAAAAGAGTATGGAGAATTGTTATAATTATTATAATTGTAAGTATATACAGGATTTTACACGAAAGTAACTAATTGAAAGTTTGCGGAGTTAACAAAAATTTGAGGCTTACATTAATTTGGCACATATTTACACTCTTTTTAAAATATCTCCATATTTCCCACACTTGCGGTTACCCGGAAGTTATCATGAATTATGTTATTTTAAATGGAACGCTTTATATTATTAAATTTTCAATTTTAGCAAGAAATTTTGTGACGATATCCTATCCTTCCTTTTAATTGCTTCAAAGATATTATGATTTTCTATGAAAACTTTAACATTTACACTGTTGTATGCAATTGATTAATTTTCATTTGCATTAAATGCTCTTCTGTCTCTCATTTTCAAACTGCCAAGTTTTACAAACATTATTTCATCAAAACGTAGTATAAATATCTCTTCGTCTTACCAAGGTGTCTCAAAATTGGTGGTCTATAAAAAAAAGTTGAAAACTTATTAAATCGAACACTCTGTATATTTTTACATTTGTTGGCGTAGTATTAAGTTTTACACCGATTTGCAAATATTTCCTATACTTTTGTCAATAGTTTTTTTTTTTTTAATTACTTGTTTCGTTTATTTATTAACGCTTTGCCGATTGTGTTTTACCTGGTGGATTATGACTTTGGCATTATAATAAATTATTTTTATCAGTAAATATTATGGTTATAATTATTGTTTTTTACATGTTTAGTTTTCAAAAAAATTATAAATAAAAGAATAGAAAGTATTGAGTAGTTTATTTTAATTTGAATATCGGGTATTCATTCCACATATATTCATTAGTTCTTAATTCTAATTGTTGTTTCAATATTAAGAAATGCTTCGGTTTGGTGACAGTGATTATTATTATAAATTCGAAGAGAGCCTTGACATCCTTAAAGATTTACGTACTGTTATTACTGAAATAAATAAACAAATAAATAACAAACTCTGAAACTTATAAAAATCACATATGTATATTCTTCTTTCACAACTATCAATGTCCTTCAAAAAGGGCATAATTCTAGTACAAAATAGGCGTTGAAATATATCGAAAGAAGCCAGAAAAGTTTTTCGATTAGCTTTAGCAGGTACACGACGGTAGTTCGTGAGGTTCCATTACTGTGAATGATGAAGAAGTACAGTTGACTGAGTTAAGTAAAAGCGTCGTTATTTGCTCTGATAGCCAGGTAACACCTAAAATCTGTAAAGCTATTCGAGAACTGAATGGGCTTACAGACCGCAATAAAATCACTTAATTGTGGGTACATGGACATTCGGCCATTGAAGGAAACGAAAAAACCGAGGAGTGAGCAAGACAGGAATCATTTGCTTCATATATGACCCCAGAACCTGTTCTAGGAGTGTTTAAAAACCCAGCACGAGATTAAGTAAGAAGTTGGGTCAAAGAGAAACAAAAAGAACACTGGAATAATACAGGCAGACAAACTCATGGTAAGACCTTTGTTAAGAAGCCATCGAAAAAGAAGGCTGAAGAACGACTGCCGCTCAATAGGAATCATTCTCGCGTCGTAACAGGTCTTCTAACAGAATACTGTACACTGAAAGGACATCTACAGAAAATTGGAGGGATCAACATTGGAGATACCAACTGCGGATTGTGTAATGAGAGGACAAAGAATGCTTACCGCATTCTGTGTGAATGCCAGGCTCTAGACGCAACAAGACAGGCAATTTTTGGCAGTCAAATTTGAACCCAGAGGATTTTTTCGATTAACCAGGTAGAGACCTGTATCGATTAGTGCAGGGTACTAGGATTATGCAATGGTTGGTATAAATTAATGGATAAAATAAATGGGAGACTAAATAGGGGAGAGTGGGGTAAGAGGGCTGGGGAGGCAAGACGGTCTACCCGATTTAACTGCCAAATCGAACACAATAGGACCTGATAACGAAGTGTATTAGATCCGTGTCCCGTTACTCTTAAGTTACCTGAATGCCGTTGAACATGCCAATTTGTGTTACTGAGCTATTCTCAAGAAAGTGAATTTACGTAAGTTCGTAATTATTTGTTTCATTTTTAATACGTAACTTAGCCGTAGCATTAAAGTGTTTAAAAATAACATGTGGGTGTTTAAAAAACAATTTATTGGCTTCATTATACGGAGATTTGTTTCAATGATTTATCAAAAAAAAAGCTGGCGACGTTTGTACGGTCGTTATGCATACCTAACAAATAGACATTTTATATAGGTAGTTATTTTTTTGTAGTTCATCATACCCCATGGGTGTAGCCCGTCTTACCCAGTCTATGGGGCAAAATGAGCAATTTAACATTTTCTTAATTTTTTTTTAAGTTTATGGACTAAAATTATTCTTCTTAATTAGTGTTACCTTAAATTAGTATTGTTAAAGATGTTGATTCGTTTCTTTTTACATTTTAGTAGTGAAAATTTTAGACTTTAATAATTCCTTTACCTTAAATAGCCCGTCTTACCCACTCTCCCTTAGAAAAAGCCAAGAGACTGCTGTTTTCGGAGACTCCATGTCAGATGGTTCCCACAAAAAAAAAAAAAAAACACTTAAAGCGAATAGTTCCGCAAGAGTGGACACACAGCCGGTTTGAAGCTGTGTAAGTGCTCTAAATGAGGTGGGTGGTTAAAGGAAATTAATATTGGCCTCAATTCCCAGCCACACGGTTCGGGAGGGTAATGAGGTGGTAGATGATCTAGCGATTCTGGCCAAACAAAAATCGTCAAGGTTATTTGATGGAGCTGGTCCTTCTTTCGGTATTACCAAATCGCAAGTTAAAAAGTCCACCAGTTAATGCATACATAATAAGTCCAAGGAGTGGTGACAAAAATCACTAGGCAAAAGACAGGCAAACGAGTTTTTAAAGGAGCAAAGACATGAATTTACTAATGAACTACTAAGTAAAGGCAGGAATATTATCAAAGTCATAGTAGGTAGGTTGACTGGTCATTGTGGACTAAATAGGTGTATGTATAATATAGGCCTGGTAGATGACGTTATTTGCAGATTTTGCTAAGAGAAGGGAGAACCTCCAGTTTAGGTGCTATGCCACTATGATGACCTGGCAAGCATACGGTTTCTTGTACCAGTGCAAAGAACCTCACAGCAAATAGTTACATAAACGAACAGTTCTCAATGATGATAAGCCTAAGTAAGAAGATAGAATTAGAAAGCGTTATATAGGACAAAGAGAGTAGATCTGAAAAGATCGTGGTAAAATTGACTCTTATGGCAACCCCATTCCTAATCTAATCCAATCTAATCTAGATATCTGATTTATTTCGGCCAAGAAATACATACAGGTACAATAGAGAAGTCATATAAGAACAATACACTAATTATCAGTAGGACGTAAGATAATAGATACAAATAAATGTAATTATGAATAATGTAAATATAAATAAATTTAAATAAATAAGTATAAAAATAAATATGTAAAAGCCAATTTTAACAATTATTGGATACAGCTAAAAATTTAATACTCTTCTAGGAGAGCTAAAAACTCCGCGACAGAGTATACGCAGTGGTGGAGCAATAATTGACGCAATCTAGTCTTGAACACTTTCAAGGAATCAATACATTTAAGGGCGCTGAGTAAGAAATTAAAAAGCCGTAGGTCGACAGGAATGGGACACCTTTGAGTTACACGAAGCCTGCTCAACGGCAGGCGGAAGTTAGATCCACTAGGAGTGAGAGTCAGAATTTAAGGAAAGTTATTCCGATTGATAAAGGTGTGAGCAAGGATTTCCAGAGTATACATGGAAGGCAAAGGTAAGATAGTAAATTTCTTAAAGAATGGTCTACATCATTCAGTAGCGCCGATGCCTGCGATACTGCGAACTATGCGCTTTTGTGCGATAAAAACATTATGCGCGTGAGTAGATTAGCCCCAGAAGATAATTCCATATTCTGGAGAACACTTGGCCATAATGAAATTTAGTAAACAATCTCTTGCAACCGCACATTCAAGGTTCCTAATTAGAAAACACGAGGAGTTTAGGATTTTTATAACTTACGGCAATACGAATACCAGCCAAGCGATTCGTCCAACTGAACCCCTAGCAAATTAATAGAGCTTTAACTCTTTAGCAACTCACCGTTCAAACGAATATCTGCCTTATAATCAGCTCTGAACGGGGAGGGGGGGGGTACGAAAAAACATGAAGAATGTCTTTGAAGCATTAATTCGGAGTCCATTACAACTAAACCACTGGCTTGGCTCCACCAAGAGGGTGTTCGCACGGTCGCGGACCTGCGCCGGATCAATTTCAAGACTACAGCAGTAGTATCGTCCACGTATGACAACAAAGAAAAGTTAAAAAATTCGGCTATGTCATTAATAAAAAGAAGGAATAGTACCGGACCCAGAACCGATCCATGCGGAACACCAAGGTATGTTGGCAAAGTAGAGGAATAGAAGTATCTGATAGTCTTTCTCGACTTAAAAGATACCCTGAATTATTGAACACTATCAGACAAATATGACCGAAATCAATGGACAATCACGACCCTCGCGCCATAACAATAAAGTTTGTCTATGAGAACTTGGTGATCACCTGTCATTCTATTTTGTAAAGGTAAGCGGATAAAAATAAGAGAATTATAGTGTAGTAAGTAAGAGGTGACTCTAGTTTGAGAATAAGTAAGAAATCGAGTAAAATGAAGAAAAACTTTTACGTATACTTCTTGGTAGAAATACGTAGTATAATATGTTTATGCACATGGATATCGAGCTACTTGCAAGTGTATATATTATTCGTAATATATCTCGCTTATATTTTAAAATATAAAGCGCTGTACAGGAAAAAGAAAACAAAACGAAATATGTGCGTAAGTGCGCACAAACAATAAGCTTATTCTCGCTAAGCGGCGCAACGCTATGCAAAATTTATTGACGACTGTGTTGTATTAAGGCATTTCCTGTATCAGATTCAACGCGTTCGGCAGAAATATTACCGGAAACGTGTAATTTTTAAATACGCCGGGGGATTTAATCTCAGAACGGACGGCGGCGTTAGGAGTCGCGGCGGAAAAGCTGCTCGCTCGGTTCTTGCCTAGCCGCCCGTTCTGGTTTCGCAACGTTATTCTTTATGCAGGTTTTAAATTTTTTCGGTGCCAAGTACTGCCACGGGAATCCGACCGACGTTATCCCAGTCCGCGAGTCGCAGGTGGTCTTATGCAACAGGGTGGGGACCGGTCGACCTGGCTGCCGCCGCGCCGTGCGAATCGACTTCGAACTAAAAGGACGTATCCCGAGGGTATTACAACGGCGATTATTATTCGCAATCGCCCGTTGATAATTCGTTGCAATGTCGGAGAATCTTAACCGGTTTATTGACCCTGATTAGTCATCGATGAAGGTGGAGAACGATGCATGATTACTATGCACATGCACGGCGAAGCTGTTTATACTGCACAAAAGGAGGCTTTTTCCATCGCAAACATTGTAATCTTGAATGCGTGAGAAAGGATTTTTTTTATATAATTTTAAATAATAATAATAATTTTATTTCATCCTTTTAGACTACATTGCAGCATAGGATAAGTCACAAACTTTGTAATTAAAATAAAGATAAAATATACATTCCTTCCTACATGCAAAAGGAGAGTCAATAGTGATTAAAAACCTATATCAAGTGCGTAATATTACATAATTCATATAATAATTATTTTATATAAACGAAATAAAGAGAGAGAGAGAGATGCAAAACAACACCCCAGTGAGAACACATTTAACATCAGATATTATGATCGCATAGATAATCTTCTACTGAATAATAAGCTTTAGTAATTAATAAATGTTTAATACTATGTTTAAATCTATTAAAAGATAGCATTTTATATTCTGCTGGAAGCTTATTAAATAAAAGAATACCCTGATATCTGGGGCTTCTTTCGCTTGCGGTTAATCTATGCTTAGGAATTTCTAACACATGGCTATTACGGGTACTATAAGGATGAGTGTCATTTAATTTGTTGAACGTATGCAAATTCTGTCTAACATGCAGAAGTAATTGATGGCATTGCCATAATACCCATTTCCTGGAACAACTCTAAAGCTTACTTTGTTCATCAGTCGGATAACTCTTTTTTGTATTTTAAAAACTCTGGTTGTTTCAGATGAGCAACCCCAAATAATTATTCCATAGGAAATTCGTGATTGGAAATGAGCAAAGTAGTACAATTTTACAGCAACCATGTTAACAATATGGCGTAATCTATTTATAACGGAACATATACTTTTTAGTTGATTAACCAAGTGGTTGATATGATTTCCGAAAGAGGAATTGCCATCAACATGTATACCCAAGAACTTTGTTGAATCTACTTGAGCTATGCTCCTGTTGTTAACCCTTATCAAATGCGACGAATCCCTTGCACGCTGGACTAAACCAAATTCAACAAAAACAGTCTTTTTACAATTCAAGTGTAAGGCGTTACTTAAAAAATAATTATTTAACTTATTGTTACATTTTCTACTGTCATGCCTTCTGCTTCATGCTTCTTCTTCCTTTTTGGTTGTAATTAACAGCGAAGTGTCGTCGGCATCCATAATCATTTTCAAATTCGGAGCATCGGTAACATAAATTATATATAGCAATGGCCCCAATACGCTACCCTGTGGAACACCACTGCTCATGTGGTGTAAATAAGATGATGTGCCATTGATATCTACATAATGTGGCCGACCATGTAAATAACTACTAAACCATTCCAAAGCCTGGCCTCTGACACCGCAACACTCTAACTTTACAAGCAAACATCGTGTCTAACCAGGTCAAACGCTTTGCTCAAATCAACAAACACGCCGATACTGGATTGTCCTTCTTCAAAAGATTTATATAATTCGTTTAAAAATTCGGTTACAGCCGACACAGTGGAACGCCCATCACGAAAACCAAATTGGGAGTTATTCAGTATGTTATGTTTGTCCAAAAATTTCACTAATCTGTTAGCTACTATCTTTTCAATAATTTTTGAGAATACACTAAGCAATGAAATAGGTCTGTAATTATCAACGCATTTTTTAGATCCAGATTTGTAAAGAGGTTTTATTTTTGCTATTTTAAGATCGTTGATGAATAAGCCTGTACTAAACGAAGAATTTATTATTTCAACTAATGGAACGACAATATCATCTAAACACGTTTTTACTAGAGCAATACCGTCGTAGCCCGTAGTATGAGTATTTTTTAAGCTGGCAACCACTTCTCGTACCTCAGCTTAATGAGTATTTATTAGCTACTATTTTATATTCTTTCAACTCAACTTCGTCATCTATTAAAACAATGTCGTCATTTATTTTGCGATTCGTTGCAGAAGTATTAGTTCTTACCATATTCCATGCCGTTTTATTTTTATTTGCCGAAGTAGTTATTTTTATTACTGTTAAACATTAGTTTCGCTTGTTTTATTACCTTTCTGTATATGCTTTTATATTGATTATGCACGATTATACACGATATATTTTATATGATGAAAATATATCGTGTAACTGTGGGAAATAGTATGTTAAGTTAAATCAAATCCTTTCTCCAAGTATTTGATTCCTGGCTCATCTTATTAGTTATTACAAACAACTATCGTAGATGCGGTATATGTTATGCTCTATCCTCGCGAGAATTTGCGATAAATTTTATTACAACACTCTTTTATATACACTATATATAATTCAAGCATCACTGTATGCTGTATAGTAGATAGTTTTCAAAGCCAAAATAGTTCAATAAACATTTAATCTTGGTTTATATCTCGTACAATAAACAATAATGTATTCATGATTTAAACTGTATAACGAAATATTTCATGTTTATTATACTAAATGTAAACCAATATTAAACGTTTATACTTGCGCATTACAAGCGATTAAGGCAGGCAAATCAGGAGGTGACTGATCTTGAATTTTCAACAGCAAGTGCCAAAATAAGTGCCAGTTCAAAACTGGGCAAGTGTTTGAGATAAGTTTAGTTAGGTTTCTCTTTCTTGCTAGTGAGATGGATGTTTTGTGTATAAGAAAGACAAGTAGAAGGATGTCAAATTTATATATAGGAGAACTTTTGGAAATATTAGATGAAGAAACTTATAAAAAGAAGAGATTGTAGGTTCGGAAATGGATAGCGAGAAGAAATTTACGTGGAGGTTCTGCCCTTCTGCTGAACGAACTGTACAGTTCAACACAAGCAGGTACGATAATGAACAATAGCGTGATTGGCTTACAGCGATGAGAAGAGAAGGTAGGGCGAACGCAGGTTAAAGCGATGCCTTGATTTCTAACTGATAGATGCGGCCGTGAGTAGGCGATCATTCACGTTTTCAAAACGTATTACATGTTTTTTTTTTTCGGCATTTGCTACAAGCTTTTTGATATTTTGACAAATTAGATTATAGTATGCAATTATAAGGGATATTTTAAAGTACGTGAATTGAAAAAATTATGTGTCCCTCATTTTATCAACCCAAAATAACTAGCATTCAATTACGAATATCAAAATTTAAACTGAATACTAAAGTAAAAAAGTAAATTCTTGACTTTAAGTTGAGTAAAACACATCCAAAAACTTGCCTTAAACAGAATGTCAGAAAGGAGTAGAATTGGAAAAATGTTTTCCTAATAAATAATCTTTATAATTTCTAAAAAAATCCTCTTCGATAAAATAAACTTTCCATACCCTTATTAAAGGTATAATCTGAAAAAAGTATAAACAAAGTTCCTACAAAAAATGTTTGAATTGCATATACTATTATATCACGTTGTTGATTAGCTTTATTTGCAACTTCTCTAGACACCCAAATTCTTCAAAATTTGATGTTATGCGGTGTATGGAATCGTAACAAGGAACAGGACGTTTGTTAAATATGTTTCGAGACAAGGCTATAACAGATAACAACGACCTTGGTAATGTCATTTTATTTTGTGTACATATACATTTTCTTTTTGGTATGCTCTATCCCAGGCCTCTCAGTACCTCTCAACGATTAATAAGCGACTGATAATTTTCAGTCAAACGCTCGCATATGGCTGTATGTACTATCTTACTGACGCACGTTTTACTAGCCATACCTACTATTCTGTACTAAATGCATTATCGTACTTGCTTCTGTTGACTTGTATATTGCAGATTCAGTTGAAATCAAGTTATATCTAAGAATATCACCGTGCTTTGCTTAATTTACTAGGTCCGGAAATTCAAAAAGCAGATACTTTTATGAGAGATTCTATATTCCCCGTGTTAAATTGGAGGTAACATTCTTATTCTTGGGTACTGGAAACAGTTATAGAAGTATATAACATTTTTTATCGTGTTTCAAAGGCAGCAATATCAAAACTAGTTCCTGAAGTATATGATGCAATCTACCATAGTTGTATATACACCATGCATTGCAGCAAACAATTTGATGTTTGGTTCAGAACTAGCACCTGATTTTCCGGATTATATAATTTTAACTTGCCCTTGCCGATACGTTACGCGAATATTTTTAATTATTTCGCTTCTTCTACTCCAAATTCATATCCCACAAGCACTCGTGTTGTACAGAAAGTTCAACAAATCTACATGTGGTATTACGATTCCACCGTGGTGGTGACAGTTAAAAAAAGAAAAAACGAAAAGTTACGCAATTACTATGGTATTGTTACTCGCAAATTTGGTAGAAAGGAAAAGCAAGTCAGCAAGTAAATAGAACCTGATTCTATTCACTTGACTGTCTTATTAGCTTGCCTGATAACTTGTATCGTAATTGCCTTGCCTGAAGTAGGAGCATGTAGATTTTTACACAGAGCGGGGCTATCCTTGTGTATCGAGATATTTATAACGTCAGCCATTCGTTTGTATTGACCGGATTCAAGAAATGGTTGTGGGTGGGCAGCAAAGAAATTCAAAGAAATTCCTTTCATCCGTTTAAAGCTTTCGCACAACTTTATTAGTTCATCAGAGACCTAAATTAGAAAATATAAGAGACAGAGCTAAAAATACGTAGAAATTCTTCCGACGTTTACCACATGCTCGAGTGAGATCTTTTAATCTGGCCAAGTCACAGGCGATGAGAACAAAACTTAAGACGTTTCAGTTTCTATTATGAAAATTACTGAAGTGTATGACAAAAGGTCAAACTTGTAAAAATTTCTGCAACTAAGAAAGCAGAGGAAATATACAATGGGGATCTGATGAATTTTAGTGTAGTGGAGCTAAATAGCAGACCAAAGGGGGGAAAGGCTTGCATAAAGAACTGAAAAGTACCAAGTACATATAGAATTATGTGTAATAGGCTGAACTAGGAGCTACATATCAATACTGTTACTTTTAAATTAAATAGAACCCTCAGTTGAGTCAAAACTGGTTTCGTTTCAGGTAAACTACTTTTTCCGTTTACAATATGCAAAATGTAACTACTGGAGTTATACAATTTTTTAGACTGATGGGCCTACTTTGATAATAATGATGGAGTTAAGACTAGGCGGATAAACTAATTATGATTATCAAACTATGAAATCAGTATAAAAATTTGCATAACTCTTTTGCTTAAAGCATTTTTCCTTAGCAACACATTGGTGTACTGTCAGCACAAGCAGTAATTTACCTGAAACGAAATTGACAAACAATAAATTTTATCAAAGTAGACCGATGACTGACAATTTACATACTGTCATAATTTTTTATTCTGAACAACTTTTCTTAATAATATTTGAAACGAAAACAGTTTTGACTTAGCTGCAAAGGCCTACTAGATTTTAAAAACTCGAAAGCGAACGATAAATAAGCAGAACTTATTTGCCAAATATTAAATTCTAATCAATTTTTTTTGTCTATTATGCCTATTGTCAACTCCATCCGTGGACAAACTGTATAAAAGCCTTCCAATATATCGATATATATTTAGTATTGCATGTATTCTATCGCTTTCAAAACAGAATTTTAACTAGTAGATATATTAATAGTGTGCACAAAGGAATTTATTGTCTGATACATTGCATAAATATGTGCAAGTAGTGAAGGGAATTATTCACATACATATTCGTTGTGAGTGTATGAATTTAACTCAATTTATTGATCACGCTCGCAGCGTATCAAACCAACTTCAAGCAAACTTACATTCACAAATCAAGTAAATTATTGCAGACATTGGTATATATGCATATCGTCGGCTTGCTGTCAAAACTAAATAAGTTATATTTTAATACTTTTGAGATATAGGCACTCGTTTTATTTTGGCTGACTACCTGACTTAATTTTTCTTTTAGTGCAGCCAATTTTTGGACCGTCTATAATCAGCTTATTGTGTTAGGACATAATTTATTTAAATTTACGTAAAAAATGCACTTAACTAAAAAACTCAACAGTCGTACTTATCTTATGGTAGTAAGCCAAAGAATTATGTGTTTAAATTAAGATTACAGATTTTCTCTTAAATTTGAGAGTCCCATATTTATAACATTTTTTAGCTACAAACATTAAGTACATTACAGTGTATTGCTATAAAATTATTTAGTTTACAGGAAATGACATTGAATTCCTCAGGTAAAATTCAAATTCACTTCATTAAGTTGGTGTTCCGTGTATTTATTTTATAATTTCGGTATAGAAACATATTTATCCTAAAGATATTTTATTCAGATTTGGACCATATTTTACAACTCTCCGATTAATCCGCATTTGTAAATAATTCTTACTTTTCTTTTTACGTTATAACTAGAGTTGGGCAAATTTTCCGCTCCGATTTTACCCCCAAGGAAGATTCACACAACTCTATTAATATGACTTATGATTTATAAATACATACTAAATTACAATAATACGATTGATCTGCTTTTTTATATTACATTATTTGAGGCCCGCGTCGCAATACGTATCTGCTCCGCCGGACAATTGCCCAACTCTAGTTATAACTACATTTTCTTGAGGTATATCGTATTATGTTAGAAAGAAGTAGAATTATGTCAGTAACCATTTAGATATTCGCACATAAAATATGTGTAATCTTCCCATCAGAATTGGTTTAATTGGTTCTTCTCCCCATCTTCTCTCGTACTCTTGGCCATTCTATTGTAATATAGTTCTTTCGTTTGCATTTTTATCTCTTCCAACTTTATTTTTTAGCTTATCGATTGTCCTCTTACTCTCTCATCTCATTCTTCCTTCGTATTTCACATTTGGTCTCTTCTAATTCTGCCTTTAGCTCCTTTATTTCTTTAAATGCACTATTTCGTGTATTATAATTCATCATCTGTTTCATCATACCCTTTCAGCTCATCTATAAAACATAAATAATTACAAAAAGCATTTTTGGTTAAGGTATGGTTTGATACCAAAATGCTTAAACATGTGGACCTGTCGTCAACACATCTAATTCTCCTTCACAGCGTTGAAATATTAAATTAAAGAAAACACTTATGCTGTTTAACGTTTTACTACTCATTTATGTGTAAATCGCTTTATTTGATCTTGGAAAATCCAGAAATTAGGAAATTAACGAATAACTAATTTAATATTTTTTGGTCGTCCGCATTTAAGATAATTGACGTTCAGATGTTTCTTTTCTTTCCCACAGAAGTATTTAAATCCTATCCTTTAAGCAACCAACGAAATAAAGCCTGATAGCTTAATTAACGTAATTACTGTCGTTTCTCTTCTCAACGTTTGTTGCCCTTTTACTTAGCTCCTCTTCAAAGGAAGCTTTCTTTACGACGTGATTTATTTTTGTGGCGACTCAATGGACATCCACTGAAGTAATACTGTTTTACTGCTATAAACAGGATATCCATAATGCTTTTTATTTACTCTTTTTATTCGTCTAATGTTTCGCTCTGTATGGATGTGAACAATAAATTTCCCATGACACCCAACTCGTAGGTAATAAAACATCAACCACAAACACGGGGACGAAAAGGAAATAAAATTTATTGAATAGAGGTGTAATAAATAATTTGAGAGATATTTCAAGCCGCAGTCGTATCTTATTGTTAAATGGGATTTAAGGTTTAAATTTTTCTTACACGTGTCTACTCATACATATAACTCAATATGAACTCTTTTCATCTCCTTGATAGGATCTATACGCGGTTGACTCCAACCTCACCACAAGGTACATAATTAAATCGTATTAAACTAAAAGTGACATCACTATTTTGCAGTATGTAATTACAACGTGGGCACAAAAACACAATGTGCCAACGGCAAACATAAACTTTAATTATCAGTAAGGACTCAGTGTAATTTAAAACTTCACGAACTACCTATACTATAATGTTTTTGCTCCAGGCTTTTGAGATATTTAAATGAAATTATTTGACTTACAATAATGTATTAGAAAAAGTGTAGTGCACTATATGAAGAAAATAATGAGAATAAATGTCTTAAGGCGTTGTTATGCTTTTACAATCTTGTATACTGTAGTTTCAATTAGAACATTTAGCAATTTAACTTGTTAGGTTTATTTTTGTAAGTAAGTTAAAATTACTGCCTTTAATTTATTATGTTCTATCCGTGTAAAATGAAATTATAGTTTTATTTTCTTCATAATATAAATAAAAGAGAAAAGTTGAAATGGGACATATTAAAAAAATGTTAATACTCTATATAGAATTTATAACTATACATAGGTACGAAATATTAAATATAATTTAAGTCGCTTTCGCGTATTATATTATATAACATTTACGTCTTCATATAAATAAAAACGAATTAACTACGTACCATCTTAAAAGTTACATCATTATCATTCTTTTCCTCACATTATCTGTTTCCTGGAAATACAGTAGATAAAGAAATTTGTTTAGCACATTTAGCACATTCTTTACTGTTTGTTGTCTTTTATCATTAATAAAACAACGATCAAATTTTTAATGTGTAACTAGGAAAACGTTGCCTAATATTTCATTTTTTACAATAGCATTCCGCTTTTTTTATCTATTGTGTAGCGCTAGATTATGGTTGCTTGTTGAATTATGGCTTATTAGAGACTTAGTACTTCTGGATTTACTTCTGGCGTATTTGATTTAATAATTTTATGGGATACACAATTTTCCTATTTATTTTGATTCAGAAGAAATTCTGATAAAAGCATTACGATAACAAGAATGCAGACCGTTAATGTAGACGTGTAAAAGAAATAAAGATAAGTGAAGAAGAAATCGAAGCAATTGAATCTAGCAATTGAAAGCAGTTTATATGAAAATCTAATAATCATAAGAAACAGCAAATAACAGGGATATGCAAAATTAAACCCGTTCATTGTTACATGAACTGAAATTAGTGATTTTTATAAATTTTCTTCTGCTAATTCTGAAACCACATTCTACATTTTTTCCAACGCGAAAAGCTTTTGTGTATTAATTTTAGAAACAAGAAATAATGTGAATTTCAGCTATATTTAATTCTAAGCTCCTTTATTTTAGGCTCCCAGAAATGGACTTACATCGGGACGAACAGATTTACACTAGGTTAATACAAAATATCTGTATAATACTGGTATTGTATAATGGAATAGAACTTATAGCGACATAAATAACGTTGTAGGTCACTGAGTTCTAAATACGCATTTGTTTTTGTAGGACGATTCACTTTGGCTGGTATTTTAATGCGCTTCTCTCACCTGGTTCATCAACAAGGTTGTTTAGAAAAAAATGAAAATGCAGTAATAATGAATCTTCAGGGACATATTTGAGTCCAATATAGCTGCTGTAGTTTTGCAATAGTTTACCAACTTATAATTTTTATTCCCAAGAAAATGTGTTGACAAAATTTCAGAGGATTAAAGTATTGTCGAATCTGGTATCTTCCATTGCTTCCTTGATTTGCGCCCTCACAAACATCCTTTCTTTTATTTTAGCTTCGCTTATTCTGGCCAATTTATTTCTAAAACAAACAAAACCTTTCTGTTCATTGCCTTCACCAATCTTTTCATCATTTGTTGTGAAGAAGTATTTTGACTGAATTAATCAGAGATGCAATGACATTTTCAAAAATAAAAGTAAGATTATCACTTCTAGAATTGCTTCTTAATATAGAGATCTTTTTGTCTCTATTTCCTCACTCAAATTGAAATCTACTCCATCTCTGTTTTATCTATTAATAAGTTCTTAATTTTATTAACTTCCTTCGTGTGGTCGAGTAATTGAGGTTTTTTTTTAGCTTCTAAATCTTAATCAATTACAAACAATGTCTTTAAAACCTATTTTGAAAAATTTTCTTGTTTCACTTTCTAATAAAATTAATCCATTCACTCTTAAAGCTAAATCAAATTCATCCGTACTAATATGCTAGAGAAATGAGCTAGAGTAGCAATACTTACTTTAAAGTGATTTTAAAGATATAATTCTAAATATTAAACATAATGGGTAATATAGATACGAAACATCGGATTACGAATGATGATGGATGATAAACAAATTCTGATGAAGTATTCGGGTTCAGTATGCAGAACTACAATCGAATCACTGAGAATAGTTCCTGTAACAATTTTTTGTTTACCAGTGTGTTTTGTGATATAGGAATGAAAATGAAATTGAAATCTCTTATGTAGAAAAACTGCAAGTAAGGCAAAGAATAACATAGCACGTAGGTACTATCAAAGACAAAAGTCTTAACTCAAGTTTGACATAAATACGAGGGCGACTTGAAATGTTTGCGGAATCGGCAAGAGATGGCGCACGAAGGTTGAAGTGGATTCATTGGTCGGCAAGGGCAATCTTTTTCATAGCGACTGTCAAAATTTCAGACGTCTACTGTCAATAGTTGTTGTTTTTGTGTAGCAAGTCAGGCGGTTTCGCAAAAATGGATAAAATCGAATTTCGTGCAGTGATAAAATTGGATGGTTGGGAAAACGACCACGGAAGTTCGAAATATTTTGTTAGAGGTTCATGGCGGACCTACTCCATCATTTTCGATCATCAGCTTCTGGGTGAGCGAGTTCAAACATGGTCGCACAAGCACAAGTGACGAACCACGCAGTGGACGCCCAAAAACCGCTACAATCGATGAAATGGTCGACAAAATGGCGTGTTAGCCGATCGCCGATTGAAGCTGAAAGAGATAGCAGAGACAACAGGCATCTCAGAAGAACGCGTTGGCCATATCCTACACGAAATTTTGGGAATGAAAAAGCTCTCGGCGCGATGGTTATCGCGTTTGCTCACACCCGAGCAAAAATGAAATCGGGTGACCGTTTCGAAGGAGTGTCTGGTCAGGATTCAACGCAATCCAGGAGAATTCTTCATGCATTTCGTAACCATGGTTGAGACTTGGATCCACCACTACATACCGGAGACCAAGGAATAGTCGAAGCAGTGGATTTTTCCGGGCGAATGAGCTCCGAAGGAAGCAAAGACCGTTCCATGAGCTGGAAGAGTCATGGCGACCATTGTTTGGGATTCCCAAGGTGTGATCCTCATCGACTATCTGCAGGGAGGACGGTCACGAGGCAATACTACAGCGATTTATTAACCCGATTCGATACGGTTATGAAGAGGAACGGCCTCGTTTGCAGCGGAAAAAAGTGCTTTTTCACCATGACAATGCACCGGCTCATTCATCCCGCATCGTCGTGTCCAAATTGAATGAGTTGGACCTAGCCCCAGCGACTTTTTCTTATTCCCAAACCTGAAAAAATCGCTGACAGGAAAGAGATTTGTTTCAAATGAGGAGGTCATAGCCGCTATAGATGGCTATTTTGCAGACCTCGAAACATCCTACTTTTCCGACAGCTTGAAGAGACTGGAGCACCGTTTGAAAAAGTGGATTGATTTTCGAGGAGACTACATCGAAAAATAAAAAAACCACACCAATACCGGGTTTTTGTTGTCGATTCCTGAAACATTTCAGGTCGCCCTTGTAGATATTGCTCTGTTTAATTTTGAGTCAAGACTTTTGTCTTCGATGGTACATATTATATCCGTAAATCTGTGATTAAAGAAAGAAATTTAATGAACGCCGATGTTTAGTATCTATCGTCATAAATCTTAATCAATTATAGTTTAATGAATCCTATTGTGATTCAGTTAACAAAAAAAAAAATGTCGATAAAGTAATGGTATAAAACGCTAAATAGGATTGACAATACATTGACATGTGATGTTTTAGTTTCACGGGGAAAAAAACTGGTAATTTATAACATTCTTTGAGCAATAGTTGAAATAAATGATAATAGAATGTTCTTCGAACATTTGGAAAGATTAAAAAAATTCACAGTAGTATCTATTACTTGTTTATGTAGATTGTTTACTTGCCTATTAACCTAAAATCGCATCAGTTTGAGTTATCATATTTGCAGATATTATTATTGTTAGCTCACAAATAATCGAAAGAGAGATTTACCAGATGTTGCCAGATACCTAATTATATAAAAATAGAAATTTCTTCACTACTTGTTTGTAAGGTAAAATTGATTATAAGCAATTTGCTTTTCGGCGAACCGCAGATTATTGCTTTAACTTAACGGCTGTTCGTGTTAAATGATAAGTAAATACTAACATCTCTTATATAAATTCATTACTCCAAAATCAAATTTGTTCTGACATGCTGTTATCCTTGGAATCATGGAAGCATCGAATTATTTCTCCTCGTATTGCGTTATGATATTTCGTTAAGCTCGCTACAATATGCTGTAATTTTTTGAATTTTAATGCTTTCAATTTTAAGTAAAGGTATCACGTGTAAAGTGTATAAACAAAAAAAAAACTCACTTTATAATATACGAATTGGATAAAATTTGTTTACGATCTCAAACCATAATGCGAATTCAGGAAGTGCAGGATTATATTTCTTAAAATTTCCATTATTGTGTACGCCACATTTGTTTAAGATTTCGTATCTATGAGCGGAAGGAGGTGTGTTTGTTTTGACAATTTTGACAATTTTTTTTTGGAAATTCATTATACCTACGAACAATAATATTTCTAAACTGTGGTCTAAAATCTGATTTGGAACATATACAGTTTTATCTCATATTTATGCGGGGATAGTCCATGAGAAAAAGTATAAATATCAATTTATCATATGAGTGTGGTTAGATTTTCCGTCGTAAGCCGCAAGCATGTGGTTTCGTTGTTGCGGAATCTCTAGTTGTCTTTACTGATAATATTCGCGTTTGACATCATTATTTGATAATATTTGAGGTTTAGGCAAAAATTAATTGTAATTCATATTTACGGAAAAGCTATGAAAAATTATGAAAACTTAAAATTTAGTTTACCTTCACGGAGAAACAAAGAAAAGGTATTAGGCGAACTTATTACAAATTTAATGACAAATTATCTAACACTTTTATGTAAAGAAGGAATGTCAAAAAGCAGGAGAATTGGATGAAATATTTTAAATGTACTTAGTTGTAATATATCAAGGAATCGTCGTCCACCAAAGCAAATATTAAAAGAGTAATTAAAAGCACATCATTAGCAATGATACGGGGCTAAATGTTCTGGCTTCTTTTGATACTCATCCCATAAATTCTATTTGACAGATTGCTAAGTTGGTATGGTGGCTGATTTTTTGAACACCTACTATTTTTGAGAGCTAAAATAAGATTAGTTTAAGGGCTTGCTATACCACCCCAACTTGACCTGGTTGCTATGTCTGGACAGTGTTCAGAAAAGGTAACCGTCTACCTTGCTCTTTTTCAATGATAAATGTGAGATTGTGATCAAAACTGTTGAGTAGGGCTAATGTATTATCTAGATGATCTGCGGGTAGAGAACAGGCAAAATTATCCACATGTTTGTATGTGTCTAGTTAATTTTATTCAATGTAATTACTTCTTTCTGAAATAAGTAATCTCAATGTATCATTCATATTTATTCAAATTTAATCAGTAGAAATTTTATACTCTCTATTTTTGATGTTTTTTAAATTTCTGTTTTCTACGGCGAATGTAAAAACTAATTTTTATAATAGTAATAACCATATTGTTCTTTGGTCAGGGTATATATTTATAGGTCTGATGAAGGGTCGAAATTGGGCCCGAAACGTCATCAAGATTGAAAAATAGCAAATAATAAACCCTTAGGCCTGTTTCAGATGAGGTAGTTTAGTTGATTCAACTAAGTTGCCTGGTTTACTCTCAATTAGTTGATTGTCATTGAAAGGGTTCATATCAGTATGCTCCTTGACAACCGTCCGTTCAACTAGTGGAATGAATTAATCGCCTCGTCTAAAAGAGGCCTAATTCTGTAAAATTGTAGCAGTAATTTATTAATACCAAAACAAGAATCTTTAGGACAGTAACTGGAAGTTTCATTCCACAACTTATCGACTAATATATATATATATATATATTATAGATATATATATTGCTGTGTTTCGTAAGAGGAAACCTACCAACCATATTGAAATGCAATTACTATTTTATGTACACACCTGTTTGTAAGTCCAGTATAATTTGGATTAATTCCCACTAGTAGTCATGGAAGTTGAATATAATTTATCGTCTGACAACTGTACGACAGCTTGGTATCCTAGGTATCTATTTTAATTGAATGGGGAGTGACTCAATGTGATTTGTATAAAGAAAATGTATGAAAATCCTTGGTTACGTGTTGAGAGTTGATAAAAAGACTGAGAAAAAGCTGTGTCATTTCTCATCAAATATAAATCAATTAAACCATACTGCGGGGGTATATCTGGTAACGAAGGGGATAAATTCACAAATTTGGTGTTTACTATATCTGGGTACTTGTTCTACATGGGAGTGTGCATGTGTTTGCTGTTCCGAGTCTAATCATACATCCTGAATGTAACGAAGGAGGTGAAATATACGAGCGAATCTGGATTGTCACTACAAGGAAATCACATTCGGAGATACTCTGGCGTCTGTATGAAGCGATAAACGAGGTATCTGGTCAAAACATTGTTTAAATTATTATTATTTCGTATGAGATTTAAATTCTGAGCTTTTATAAGTTGGCAAACGTGGTTGGTGGTTTTCTATTCTCTTATGATGGTGCGGGATATTTTAAAAGTTCCTTTTTGAATTAAAGAATCTAAATTATACTGGATAATTGATAATACTTGTTTGAATATCCCGAATAACTATACTCACCCTGAGTAAGAGTTCTCATACTTTTTTATATATTTCCTGTTTAGACTTGTTAATGAATTATACATGTTATTAATGATTGCACTGTTTTATTAAAGAAAGTTATTTATTTATTTTCCTTTTGCTCGTAAAAAAGCATATAGCCGGGGAATCACAATAATATATATATATATCTATCTGAATTTTCTCTTCGTATTGCTCGTTTGATAATTGTTAGTTTTTTTTTTTTCTTTCTGATAGTGTACTTTTATTTCCAATTCTTCTTATAAGAAACCGCTAGCACAGTTTTATAATCTGTCGTTTAAATAAGAAAACATTTTTAAATTTTCTAATCGTCGCTCCTATTAACACAACTATTAACCTCTAGTGACAAATTTTATCATCCAAAGAATGATAGATCGTCGTTAAAACTATATACGACCACTAAAATAAATTTATCAGACACCGCGCAAAAGGATTAACGTTGCCGACCAATATTAATGGTCAAAAAAGAAGTTCTGTCATCTAAATTTAAAGCTGTCTCGAATGGCGCCGCCATAAATTTGCATATTTAATAGGTATGAATCATTTCTTTCTGATTACGCACAATTCTATTTAAAGCAGCGCATGGGAAAATTAAAACAAAAAGGGGCACGATGCTTGTCAACTGTGCCCTAGCCAAGGAATCTATTTTCAGTTTGATGTGATATGTAGAGACGTCCGTAGACGCAAGAAGAGAATTCGCTATTTAAGTCTAGTCATCCAATCTCGGCTTTCATTTCCACCTCGCTATCACAATATCCCAATCAATTCGACTGTCAGAATTGACTACGCATTATTGGATGATTATCGTGGTACTCACTAAACCTCGGCCGGTAATTAAAAAGACGCAAATTAAGTATTCACGTCGTTGCTTTCTTTTATCTTTCGCCTCTTCTATTCCCGAAAGTTTTCTCCTTTCACGCACCGACCCGATATAATTGAATAATGACTGAATCTTCTTACGAATGCCGGCCAACGGTGCATGAAATTACGATCATCTATTAAATTGAATAATTCCGAGGCTGGAAAACGATGATTATCTCGCAGATAGATCTATCTGTAAATGGGAAGCGTGCTGTTGTTGTGTAGATACGCATTTGTGGAGGGGCGTTATTACGTTGCGCGCGGAGATTTACGAGCAACTGCACATTTATCGAGAATTGAAGTATAGAGCATAAATTATAGATATTTTCTCGATTCGGTTGTTGGTTTCTCTCGGGCGTTTTTTTTTTTGTTTGATTTTAGTTGGTAATTATATGAGCGCGCTATTAATAAGCAGTAATAAAATCGAGAAGGTAGTCATTACCGTAAATACGCTAATTAGATAAATACTAATTTAAAGATTCTGTCCTATTAGCAATACATCTTCTTAAAACAAACGTGAGAAACACATTAATTTACAAACCTTATTGGGAGGTGTGAAAAACCTAGTCGTTTAGAAAATAGTGTACTAAAACGGAGGTGAAATGCTTATGCACGTAATGGTCATTTGCTTAAGCTAGTTCCAAGCACATCTTCAAAAAAAGTGATGAATTTTATTTCATTAGTATTCATCCTGAATTAATTTCTATTTTCTACTTGCTGATTATATCAAGAAATATTTCTATATTATCTACCATGAAAAAAGAGACTTAAGGGACACAATAAAATATATTATTTTTAATCAGGAGTAAATAATTTTCTCTGGGATAATAAGTATATTATAGAGGTATATTAAATATAAACTGAACACTTTTATATCTGTTGAGCAGCACTCATTAGCCTTGGAAAACATCAAAAGATTTCTTCTCTGGTGCAATAAGGATCTGCAAGTAAGAATTGTTATAGTCTGTCCATAGATATAACGAGTTGAATTATTTACTTTATTTTTGATTGTAAAAAAATACATTTTACATTATACTTTACTTAAATACCATGATTAGTACTTTCCTAATTGTGATTGTACCTAATCGACTAAAAGTGCTCGTCTTGTATGTATTATAGTAATTGTAGATTTTTGTGAATGTGTTGGTGCTGGATTTGTCACTTCTACGTTGATATATTTAAATAACAAAACACACAAAACCCTTTCTTTTTGTAATTTCATATATTTACATAGTTATATATTTACAAATGTATTGCGCTTGAAATGTCGGAACAGAACTGTTTATTACAATATGGTTTTGAACTAGTAGTCCCTTGTTACACTGACCATTTTCCCTTGGTGGGGTTACAAAAGTGATTGCGTGTGGTGTACAAAGGAACTTTAGTGGTCGTAAATTACAAAATAAAGAGGGTGTCTGACAGAGTAAAGAAAGAATCGAAAAAGGGAATGATGTCTTCACTATTAACTTAAAACTGAAGGAACTTAAATCTAACTATGGGGACGTAACAAAACTAAACTACGGAGTCGGGTTAGGACAAAACAAATGTACATAATTATGTTCTAAACAGTAATAGTATTTTATTTTCCAACAGGTGATAGAGCCAAGTACAGGACAACGTACACGTAGTAAAACTAAAAATGAGTACAACTACAAAAGAAATGCTACTAACTAATTAAATCAAACAACGAAAATGAAAACTGCATCAGAAAAGAAAACTAGCTAAATTTCCTCTGATTGTCTCTTGTCATGCCTTATTTTTTTTTTAAATACACCATCTGAATGATTTTTTGCACTTTTCCGTAAAACATTTCCGTGAATTTCGATGTCAATGACAATTATCTCCGTTTTAGTTCCACAATTTTTACTCTTTAAATTATTATACATTCAGGATTATCTACTGTGTTTTAGTACTCCAATGATTGCTTGCACTATCAACATCGTCTTGTATCGCATCACTACTTGCACTTACGGAAATATTACAACCCGTAAATATATTCTTCAAATCGTTATATTTATGGACAGACTATAATATTTTCTACATTTTAAATAAATTTATCTGCCAGTGTTTACCAGCGTTACATACGCAAAAATCCTCCTACAAATTGAAAAGCAAATTAAAGCAGTTACAGCTGCTCACTTAGTTATAAATTAAATCGTTGATTGTTTGGATTCCGGTCAGTATCCTGCGGGTATCTTCTATGATATAAAGTAAAATTAAAACAGCTAAGAAAGGATGGACATAAGCTCCTTTAGCGTCTATGAAGGATCCAGGAGCTAACTGAAGACACCATAGCTATTGGAACTGAAAGATGGTAGAAGCTGCCCCTTCCAAACCCAGAAAGATAATAACAATAGTTTATTGGCTATCAGTAACAGGGTCTGGCGCTGCTTCCCAGAGTAAGGTTTTCCATGGTTTTCCTTACTGCGACGAATGACCTTGACGAATCTCGTCTGGCCAGATGATCCGCCGCTTTATTTATCCTCACGCCCGAGTGACTAGGAATCTAGGCTAATGTTAATCTGTCTGTATACCTCTCGTAGTCCGCTCTTACTGGAGTGCTTTCTCCCAGTCCTTCTTAACTGGTATTATAACCTGACATTTTCTATCTAGGTGGAATTTTTGAACCATGGCATCACATGCCATTCACTCTTTGAGTTCATCTAAATACAAGTAAACTAAGATCTTTCCTCGAAAAGAAAAAAAAAAACAATTTTTGATTCTTAATGGTGAACAAAATCTAAGAGTCTTTTAGCATATATGCGTGGACAACGTAACGAGGAGGAAGAAATAATTGAGCACGTTATTTTTGAGTATGTTGCATTAAACGAACGGAGACTGACTTTGCTAAGGACAGTGAACTCACTGAAAAATCTACCGGAAAAGATATACTTTGCAGTTATTGTTGACGTTAAATATACATCCAAACTAGGATGTGAATCTGAGGTTCTGTATCTTTTCATCGCTGATGGAAGCAGCACGATCAAGCCGCTGAGGGTGGGTGTTTGGAAGTAACTTGTGATAAGTTACTCTTCGGGAGAGATCGATGATCGTTATTTGATGCTCTAATACGAAGCTAATATATATTTGAAGTTTTACCTCACTTTGAAGTTGTTGAAGCGGGGTCACGTTTACAACATTACATGTTAGTCTAAGAAAACATCTAGACGTCTGATTCAAGTGAATGGATGTGGACGATTCTGGGGTTCCACGACCGCCTGAGCAAGGGGTTTTCGCTGAGTTGAGCACCAGCCCAAGCAGCGGTGAGAATCTGCTTAATGAAATCTCGGAGAGTCGGTATTTGCAGATCACGAAGACCCTGCTCGATTCCTAACAAATCTCCACGATTAGCCTTAGCGTCCTGCTTTGAAGTGCCTCGATGGACTACAATCTGCTGGGAGCCAACGATACCCACGCAAAAGCGCCGTAAACCAGGACAAGTCTTAAGATGGATTTGTACAGTACAACTTGTTTGCTAGGTGAGCTCTGACATTGGGAGTAACGAGTTGGCTACAGCGAAGAAACGAGATCTGAGCTCGAAGCACTGCTTCGGCCAGATGAGACGCCTGTCGAAGTGGATTCCTAGATACTTAACCTGTTGGCTCCACGGTAACCTGATGTTTCCCACGCGGATGCGTGTCTCAGGATCACTTCTCCTCCTCGAAAATCCAACTGCAGCGAACTTGGATTCGTTCAAAGGCAGTCTCCATCGAGAGGATAAGCGAACGAGGCGGTTTGTGCCCGTGTGAAGACACCCACAAGCCAACCTCTCGCTCCTGCTTCTTGCGTAAATGACGGTGTCATCGGCATAGATAGCTAGATGCGTGCCAGGCTCCCGAGGGAGATATGCCAGAATTAAGAGGAAGAGGCGAGGCCCCAATAACGATCCCTGCGGTACTGCGGCGAGGATATCGCGAGAGCCAGAGCGGACGCCGGCTATCCTAATACAGAAAATTCTGTGTTCAAGGTTGCAGACTATTGCATGATTGGTAAAGCAATTACCAAATATATGGTAATAAAATAAGTATATAGCAATAAATTGGTCGCTATTTTAACGAATTAATTAAATCTGAGTGTTTGTGTAAACTTCAAAACCTCATACACATACTTATTGGATGGTGACATTGCTGATTGAGTATTGCATCCATTATTAGAAACACTCGTTGTTACCTCGCCAACTATTGATTTGTTGATGTGTGTTTACCAAGACCTTTAACCGTATTTTCGGTCGCATTACACGCTTTTAGAAACTTTAAACGTTGTTTGAAAACAAAGCATGAAGCATATTCCTCCCTGTGATTTTAGTTACCGACAACTTTTTACAGCGTTATACATCTAGGCTAATCTAAACGCTGCGCGGCCCAGCTTATTAATCGCATACTATTTTTAGTCAGAATAGAAACGATAGAAAGTAAACACTGGATGAATGCTCTTTTCGGACTTACACATACAAATTTACTAACCCCATTGCTATTTATGAGACTCATGTTTAAAGAGTACAAGCGTGCTTAGTCATTTTCGACGACGACTCAAGTTCTTTCCTCCTCCCATATGGTTATTTTAGTTTATTGCCACTTGCGTTCACTTTATGCTAACAATTAGCCCCATATCGATGAACGACTACGTTTTATTTTTAACGCTTATACAATCAAAAATTACGCTGTCCAGTGAAAATATGTTCGAACAGATTTGCATAAGAAAAAGAACATGGCTCTTACTAAAATATCATAGTTCAATAGGTTAATGCATGTAAATAAAGATTCTAGATATATATTTCTTTTTCCGAAATATGATGTCAACAAGTGAGAATATCATTCGATGTCTCAAAGCTATTTTAAAAGCCACAAGTCAATAGCCCTAGCCTTGTAACGGTGACCAATTTCATCTGACGCAGTGCTGCTTTTATAATCGCGTTTGAATATTTATAGGATACATCTCATACTAAAACACTCTAAAATCTAACGATTTTGCGATTAATCTTGAAAAAAAGCTTGTATCATTCAAATTGAAGATAAAATTTGCTTATGATGTCTGGATTGTGTAACTTCGCGGAGTAAATGTAAACATTAGTTTCTTGAGATGCTCGTTAACATTTAGCTGTCATCAATCAATCAATCAACTAAGGAATTGGATCTGGGAGCGATGTCAGATTCGCTACAGACGCGAACGCAAAGGAAGAGTACATAAGTTATGGTAAATTGAATTTATAATCGAATCAGCAGCTGTAAATGCTCGTAACGTAGGAATGTCACGATGTTATCACCACATTTCATCGAATTTTAGCGTAAATTGTGTAGGGAATTTAATGAAAAATGTTCATTTCAAATATTTTCAAGGCTGTTAATAGTTCACTCCTTGCCAAATATATAAATGCCTTTGCACCAACATAATTAAAGTCTTTGCCTCCCCATACTTTTAAAATTATGTTAAAGCGTAAGTTACTAAACATATCTTATTATAGTTTATATGAGTTCTTTAATAAAATTGTAATTTAAGTTAGTAATTGTAATTAGTAAATAGGGTGGCGAACTTTGTCACTTAGTTAGTCACTTTATTTTCTCTTTATTGTTTTTTCTTTTTATTTTGACATTTTCTATTATGTACTGCGTACTGAAATAAAGTACTTTACTTACTTAAAGTTCGAGGAAAGAATATGGAATTGTAGTAATTGTAATACATATTTGATGTGAAAGATATCTTAAGGTCTGATAAAAAAAATCATTATGTGTATTATGTGGAGGAGGGCAGTCTGTTATAAATAATAAACGAAAATACATACTAATAGTCCAGTAGATATTTATGATATTCTGGTTGTTAGTGTTACATAACAGAGATAATGAACAGATATTTTGCTATAAGTAATATTTGCAAGGTCATTTAGAATTATGCATCGGTATTACCGTTCTTGAAATCATGCAGGCAGCCAACATTACAATCCATAAAGCTCCATTTCACCACGACCTTCAGATCTATTGTAATCCCCTTTATGCTAGAATACCTTCTCTAATTTTATCTTCTTACTTAGATCTATCATCTTTGAGGCGGCTCATTTAGTAACTATTTGGTGTGGAGTTCTCTGCACCCTGTACTAGAAACCTTGTCCTCGTTAGCCCATCACAGTGGCACAGTACCTGAGCTTCCTCCTCTTAGCAGAATCTGCAAATAACGCCATCTATCAGGCCTATGTTATATATAGATATGCCTAGTCAGTCTACAGTAACCAGGCAACTAGACCTACTATCATTTTAATAGTCTTCCTATCTTTACTCAGTAAATCTTTAGTAAATGCAGGCCTCTCTTCCTTTAGGAACTCTTTTGCCCGTCTCTGTCTTAGTGACTTTTGTCATCACTTCCCGGACTTATTATGTATCCATCTCTTGATGGACTTTTTAATTTGCGATTTGGTAATGCCAAAAGAAAGGGCCAACTCCAACGAATGACCTTGACGAACCTCGTCTGGTCAGATAGACCGCCTCTTCCATTCCTTCACGCTTGAAGTGGCCGGATCCGCTGTCAAATGTTAATGTCCTTCTGTGTACGACAGCCCTTCCCTAAAAAACCAGCTAGAGACGATATTTGCGGAACTGATCGTTTTAAGTGTTGAGAGAACCAACTACCAGAGCTATAAGATTATTTTTATTAGGTAGAGAGGCCAGATTATTCGAAATTAGAGCATATTTTGCTTGGGCTTATCGAAATTTCAAATTCTGCAGGACAAGGATCGATTATTAAATTAAAGCCTTATAGCACGTATATCAATAATTTAAGACGGTGAGGATGTGATATTGGCTCAAATATGAGAGATTGCTACACGTAATTTGTAAAAAAAAAAATACAGAAGCTTACATAAAAGTTCTTAAATCAGAAAGAGGGTTTAATAATATGTAAAAAGAAGCAAAACAGAATGCTCGAACGATAAGAGAGGAAACACATTTATTTAGTTATAAAGTACTCACGAAAATCCTATGGTTCCTGAAGGAATATTGAAAGTCATTTTTTGTTACTGTTCTAGTCTCATTAAGCGAATGATTTGGTTTATTAACATGTAATGTGAAATTAGCAAATAAAGTTAAATTATATTTTCTAATTTATTTTATCTTTTCATATAATACAAAATATTGCACAAACGGTTTCGGCTTTCCCACTTAGCCTTCTTCAGGTGATTTACAAAACTTTCTAATAGTCATTGATTAAAATTTAAAATAAAGAAAACGTATTACAATAAGTTTTTGTGCAGTACAGGGGCTGTGCCCTCCCGACACTGCACATCAATAATCAAACGTCCACTGTGAAAAGAAAAATAGGAATTACAATTTGACTTAATTTTACTAATATGCAAGGAAAGCTAATAATTGATGTAAAAGTACCGTATAATTGTGAAGTATTTTTTAATAATTTAATCTATTTTAAAATTGTAATTAGAGCAATTATACATACTAACAATAAGCAGTAAAATGCATACAATACACAGAAGTTATGTTAGGAACCTTACTTATGTATACATATCAGAAAACAATGTTAGGTGTATGAAATGGTAGTTGTTGGTTTTGTAGCCAATATTTGTTAAAACAAATTAAATCCTTGATGGAATATAGCTAAATAATTATATTAGTTAATTATTAATACATAATTAACGTGTCACATTAGTGCAAACGTTTCAACTAATAAATTAGTGTTTCATCAGTGGGTGCACAAAGTTAGAAGCAGTAAAAGTAGGGGATAATTACAATAAGAAGACAAAAAACGATGATAATACTTACTTAGTTGAAAGTAATTTGGTAGTAATGAGTTATTATAAAAACATTAAGGACAACAACAAAAACAGAAACACACATTTTAAAATAGAATAGAACAGTGAAATCACCACGTTCAAGCAAAAGATCAAGAATGAATGTAAAACTATAACCGAGGAAACATCCTCTTTGTAAAAGCTGCTAGCAACAAGAAAATTCTTTACAGGCGATATATTAACCTTAAACGGAAAAAGAATAAAATAATGATAAAGTTATATTAATGACGAATAGATTTTTGATAAGTTAGAAATATCATTTCGGTCATTGATACCATTGTTAATGTATCGATGACTATCTTTGTTAATGTATATCATCTCCAAAAAACCACGAGTACGATAATTTTTTTTCCTTATGTAAGGTTTTTGTGTTATTAGAATTAAAGCAGCATTACAGTTATTTTCATGTTTTTTTTTAGCGCAGTTAAATTTATTACAGTTATATAGTCTAGTTTTACATTCATTATTTATATTGATTTCACTGTTCTATTTTAAAAGTGCGTTCCTGTTTTTGTTGTTGTCCCAAATGTTTTTATAATAACTCATTACTGCTAAATTACATTCAACCAAGTAAGTATTATCCTCGTTTTTTGTCTTCTTGTTGTGATAAGTCCCCTACTTTTAGTTTTAATTGCTGGTTCTAACTTTGTGCACCCACTGATGAAGGCTAACTTGTTAGTTGAAACGTTTAAATAACGAAACGAAATAATATAATTATTTAGCTATGTTCCGCCAAGGATTTTATTTGTTAGGTATATTTATACAGTTAAAATCGAGTCAACCCCAAACACTAGATACATCGCGAATTATCGGCATCGCAAAAATCGGAAGTGGGGACGTAATATCTATCGCTCGAGTAGGTGAATAAGCAGTAGTCAAATAGGAGCTGCCTATTATTTATTACATCTACTTATTGCTGTACTTTTCCTATAATTAGTTATGTATTTATTGTACATTTTTATTTAAACATTTGTTTGGCTGGAACTAATATTGTTTTCTCCCTTTTTTCCCTTTCACTTATTTTAATTTCCATTTTCGAAACCCTTTTGCCTTACATTAAAAAACAATTTCAAACAAAAAAAAATATTGTGCTGACGTTTATTGAAAATATCAGGGGCAATTACTAGCAGAAATAGGTATTCAAATTTACTTGAAAAAACAAAAGACAAATATTTTATTAGTGACTATTTAGAATGTTGGATATGCGATTATTTTTTTATTTCTAACTAGATAGGTACACACTACGTACATTTCGTACATACGCTCGTCCTGAATGAATGCGTTGCGTTTCCGAAATCAGACTACCTCGGTACATTTCATATTGTCGCTTCAGCCAGCATAAGAGCGGCGCACTTCGGGTATATTCGGGTGTTCGCATTTGGGATAGCGCGTAAGGTATATACCAAGTGTGACAAGTGTTCCAGCCCATAAGTTTCGGCTTATAACTTTTTTTTTTTTTTATAAATATTTTTTAATATCATTCGAAAAGGATTATTTATTGTAAATTTGTAATTATTACCTAGGTATATTATAATCTTTTATAGCTGATTTTTTGATCTGATTCAACATATTAAATAGTATATTTTATATTTTCGTACATTTGAATGCTAAGTACTTTTTTTGAGCTTGAAAATATTACCTGTTAGTTTTTGTTTCCTTGGTTACCAAAATTTAAATTTTTATTTTACAATCTAAAGTGCCGAGAATGCCCTATATTCTTTTTTGTTTTATACGCTTGTCAGAACACAACAAAACACTTTGACAATTTTCTCATAAAAAGCATTTTTTTTTTTCTTAAATGAAACTGTTTAAGTCCTCTGCCTAAATTGAAAACAGAATTTTTGCGTTTCTTGTGATATCAAATACTTGGTATTAATACAAAAAATATCAAATATCCAGATGCCAATGGAGTATGCGTTGAAACCGTAGATTTTAAATGCATGTAGTATTACAGAAAAGTGGGCTAGAATTAAACGATACCGATTAAACTATTTCTCCGTTTGATTGTCTGTCTCAAAACTTTGTTCTAATTATGTCACACATTTTCATCAATATTTCTTTATTTTATAAGCATTCG
This sequence comes from Protaetia brevitarsis, assembly GCA_004143645.1. Classification (NCBI taxonomy): domain Eukaryota; kingdom Metazoa; phylum Arthropoda; class Insecta; order Coleoptera; family Scarabaeidae; genus Protaetia; species Protaetia brevitarsis. Next base: position 12,808 of record RXPK01003620.1, on the reverse strand, counting down.
TACTATTTTTGTATTAGTTAAATTTTCATTTTAGTTTATTATATTAACCCCTGAGTTAATTTTATTTGTTTATCATTATTTTTATGAATGAAAATGTTCGTTCACTGAAATGTGTCCAAAATGATAAATAGATATTCATGATAATCTTGCTATTATCATTGAGATGAAATTAACTATGTATTCAAAGTCGCTATTCAAGAAAAAAGTTTTTATAAAAGAAATCGTCGAAGTGTAGTTTGTTGCGTCTTAGTAGATGTGTAAAAGGATTGTGTTTGCAATTTGCTGGTTAGGAAGATTTTTAGCATATTCTTGGTACTCTAGATTTAAAAACAATAATTTAAATTTGGTAACCAAAGAAATAAAAACTAACATAAATTAATATTTTGAAAAATGTATAGGGTGTTCTGGAAAGTTAATGAAAGTGGCAATAAATCATAATATCGATAAATAATTGCAAATTTGCAGAACAATAATATGTTTCAAATTTTATTCGAAATTTCATTAGATATAAAAATTATGAGACGAAACTTATGAGCTGGAACACCCATTTATATGTTACCAATTTTTTAACTGACTCTTATACTAATAATTACTATTTCCTATTGTATTCTAATAAGAATTTTATTTAAAACGAATAAAATCCTCTTAATCCTTACAGAATTTAGTTTACACTGGTACTAGTTTCGGCGAACTTCCATCTTCAGCCAGAATCTACATTAATATATAAATAAATATAGCGAAAATAAATGTATAAATATATAATTACTTACAGTCAAAAAATTTAAACTTGTGTAGTGGCAGAAAAAAATATTTTCAAAGTTAAGTTAAAGTTTATCAAAATTTGACAAAATGACCAATTTAATATCTAATTTATTTTTAATCAACAATCTATAAGTTTTCTTTTACTTAATAACTTCGGAGCGCTCAGTATTACACACGGCCGCTGACCAGTCTAGGATTCACTCGAGTTATCTTTCAGATAAAGATCTGATCTAAAGTTATTGCGACTAATTACCGATTTACGTTCTATCATTCAAATTGTATTTCCATAGGGCGGCCATTGGCGCCAAGCTCTCTTATAAAAGAGACAAAACCGAGTAATCAATCTAATGGCAGTCGCTGATGCAAATACTAAATAATAAATCTCGACCATTTCACTTTATGGTTATTCATATTTTATAATAAATGGTCGCCAGGTAAAAGCTTTGATTCTCGGAAGTAATGTCGTAATTTGGCGTGATAGAAAAAAAATTAGAATAGATTAGGAATGTAATATATCTGTAGAAGTACGTAATTGGTGTCCACATGGAAGGTAATTTAATGACGTATTCGTGATAGCACATCAATGTTTGTATATCTAATTAAGATAAAAGAATCATTATAATCAATTATGCATAGCCCTATATGTTATAGAAATTAGTGGTTGGCTTTCCTGAAACATACAAAAAAAACTTCTAGGAATGATTTGCCCAAAATCAATGCCAACATATTCTTTTTCTTATAATATCGAAAACCTGCCTATCACTTTTATTGTATACGTAACCCTGTTCTTTATGTAAACATTATTGAATAGCAAAATGATCGTTAAAATTTGCCAGAGGATTTTTATGCCTCCCCGCCGCTTTTGGAATGGGTAAACAATCTCAAAAGCCGGCACTCTGCGAACCATGAACCGATTAAACACTCATAAACAAAATATAATTCTGAACGAGGGATATTTATAGAGAGGCCTGTGAAACCGTCTTCATACAATCTGGGAGCGTCTACTCATCGCTTACATCGCAGAAACTGAGTTCATACTTCAGACCTTACATCAGTTGCGAAAAGAATAGTTTTCGTAAAAGTAATTTGAAATGTCTCATAAAAAAAATCTGTAATGTGTTTAGAAAAGAATTGAGTGTCAATAAACGCAAAATGTTTAAGTTTCAAATTATTGCGAATACTTGGCAAGGTTCGCAGAGCAGATTAGCGCTCTCATTCTTTTGAATTTTCACTCCATTATGTATAACACATGTTAGTAATGAATTTAATATTTACAATGCGGTTTAAGTAGCAATGAATACATGATTAAATAAATGTAAACATTTATTTTTATATAAGGTTTAAACCTTTGAAAAAAACCATCGATATATACAAGTTGATTCAGCCGTCTAAAGACAAAAGAGACATCATATACTCTATATCTCGTAAAGAATATTTAGTACTGTACAGGGCATATATTCCATTTTTCAAGCATAAAATCTCGTCATTTGAAATGAAACATTCTGTATAAGTATTAAATATCCGAACAGATCAATAATTTGATATAAGACTTTGAGTAACTTTGATTGTCACTTGTTTAGATGGACACCTATAAAAATTCAAATTGATGACATAGCTTTGCCATTTTTAAATACTAAAAATTTGATTTGACTAAGAAACTTGCTACTGCAGTTTTCAATCGCTGTACACCGTGTAAGGAGTTTCAATTCAATTTATTTTTCCTGAACAATATAAGTGAAACACCCTATATATCTTTGTACTTTCTGGGCTCGTTGGGTTTTTGTTTTTATTTTCATATATAAATGTGTGGTTTTGCATATTACGCTAATTCGATTTATTTTTTAAAAAAGAATAGCCAGTAAAAAGCAGCATAGGCAAGAGAAACCAAATGAAGGCTTTATATATAAACCATTGCTAATGTCGAATATTAATAGATTATAATAGTGAATCACAATTTAAAATAAAACTTTGGACTAGAAAACAAATTAAAGAAGTTTCCAATAAACATCACAAACGTTTAATTTTCATTTTTGTCAATAATATAATAAACGGTGGCATCTACGCGCCAAAAATGTTGAATAGCCGTTTATAATAATCAAAATTGTTGAATAAAAGTTTAATATCGATTTATTTTTTTAATATTTATTTTGCATTAGGTAATGCAGTATTCCTAAAACTACTCCCCTGAAGTAAAATTATCACATACTAATAATTGGTATGTGATAAACTGCATTTTAACGTTTTATATCAGTATAAAATAGTTTCAATAAATCACATGATTAAGTTATGACAAATCACAGAGTAGCAAAATAAAAAAAAACTAATAATTGTACTATTTGTATTAGACGATAATCCTTAGATTAGCAAAATGAAAATTCTCAATGGCACAATGACCCATGTTAAGTTTATTTATCACCTCTGTGCTATGAACCCTCGTCGTCAATTCCAGGTAATGACACGATGCTTGTGAAACTGCACGCCTTAGCTTGGGGCAAGTAACTACTCAAGAGCTAAATATGACTTCATTGTTACAAATAGTTTCCAGAAAGCACAGATTACCACGCATTTTTCCGTAGAAATTCTTTACAAATTACCCCAGAACCTGGACGATCACACGTATTCCTGTGGATGAGATGGATTTGTAAGTAAAAGACTTTGACGATGTTTTCAATTTATCTTGTACTTACTTGACTTTCTTCTAAATGTAGAAGTAGGTGCAGTCAAATTCAAAACTCATGTCTCCCTAAAATATTATTTCTTTCCCTATTTTATGAGTATAAAGTGTGTTTGCTTAAAATGTGGCCTTTGTTTCATTAAGCGCTCAAGTTTCCGTAAAGTGCTGCCTCAGATCTATGTTTACTATGTTTACATTTAAATTAAATGTAATATTTGCTCACCAGGAAATGTTAGGCAGACGTGAATTTTGTATTTCAGTGTTCATCTAATTCGTTTTCTCTTGTTATTAAAGTTCTGTCGTAGTTTGGAAAAGGTTGTGGTAATGGTTTTGGCTATTAAGTTATCGTGCTTATAAAAATAATAACTCAGCACTACAGTCCTTGAAGGCCCTTGACTTAGGGTGCTGGAACACATCGATTTGCTGAGAAGTGTTGTGCGAATGGTCACCTAACCAATAACCAGTTCCGCAGATTGTTGCTGGGCACGCAAGATTGGCCATGATGCACCTTTCCTTCTCAGCTGTACTGCCGGCTTATTGGTGCTTATGAACTCGAAATACTGAAAAGCATTTATCAGCTTCTCACAAAATTATAACGCATTAATTAATTCCATTAGAAATAATGATTATTGACGTATATACGTTTTATTATTGGCAATATAAAAAAAGACACAGGGAATATTTACACCTTCTCTAAATTCGGTGATAGTGGAAGAGGCAGCAATGGAGCCTTTCATATTAAAAACCAGACGAAAAAAAAAGAGAAAACTTGCGCTAAAGCAGGATTGGAGCTCAATGTTATATATCATGAAAAAATAGTAAATAAATGATAACTACAGACTCTTCTTCACGTTCTTTTATGTAAGTTTCTTTAAAATTACATGTTTCGGCTAATTTGCCACCCTCAGGTCTACTTGGTCACAGGAAAAATACAAAATAATAACATGTCGCAATATATTATATTTTGTATTTTCCTACAACGTATTAGACCTGAGAATGGCAAATTAGCAGTAGGCAGCAAATATGTAGTCTAAAGGAGCTTATTCAAAATAAAGTGAAAAAGGACCAGTAGTTATCATTTATTTACTTTTTTTTTCAAAACTACACTTCACTAATTGGGAAAACATGGTTATATAATATAAGTTAATGGCAATTTTTGGGGATTCAAATCAGTCTCTACGATTTTGACATTGCTTTTAAAAATGTTGGATCTGTATTACCACAGAGAGCAAGAGATACTGAGGCGCTTAGGGTACAGTCGTGACTGATTTGGAACGCTTTGAAGAACTCGATAGTCTGATAGACTATAATAAAGTAATTTTGTTGTGGAATTCCGGATATTCGAAATCGAAGGAAATGAAATGAGCTAGCAAGAAATATGGCTTCGGCTTCGTATATAACCAACCGAATAATTTCTTGTATATACCATGATTGAGAGGTGGATTAAACAAAAAACCATCTGTGAATGCTAAGCTTCTGGACCCAAAAAACATGACATTTTTGTCAAATGAACCCAGAAAATTATTTCTTGTTGTTCGAAACCCGTAGAGATTAGTACTGGTTACCAGGGTATGACAATAGCATAATTAAATGGATAAAAGAAATAGGAGCTTAAATGATAAAATCTCCAAGAAGCTATAATATTTCGGAAAACTGTGAAAAATGTTAGACCGCTCAAACCAGACATCGTATAAAAACTTACAAAATGACAAATCAAAATATATTTTATTTTCTGGAATATTCTTTGTAAAAAAAAAATCAATTTACCTATACGGTATATGAAAGCAGAAAACCAGAAAACTTTTTAATGACATGTTAGAAAAAGAAAAAACAATAAAAAATTTAAATGCCGTACCCAAATATTCAACAAAATACTGTTTTATCGAACAAGATTGTACTTGAAAATGGAACAACTTAGCCCAACATATTTTTACAATATTCAGTCAGATATTGTGTATAATAGCTATACCGTAGTTGAGAAATTTTAATTTTAGTATAGGGATCTTATACTAGGTATAAAATGACCTTGCAATACGCACCAATGCCAATGTTGAAACGATATTGGCCGTTAGGCATGTGGTGGGGGATACGACTATATGTTTCAGCGTACTCTTCTCTACTCTCTGCTTTCCTATACAATAATTAAATTTTGACGATTACAGTATATAATACCAATAAATGTTCAACCAACAAACTTTCAATTTATGAACAATCTCTTGTGGTCAGTCGGTTGTACCTAACACCTGTATATATTATTATTATTATTCCCGTATAATCTGGAATTCTCAAATGCACCAGCCCGTATTGGGAGAAAACTTCCTCTACATTCCCAGATCGCTTATATCACCGAGATCTTTGGAGATGCCGTTTGCATTGCAAATCGTCCGTATAAATAGGTATTGAAAATTAGATCGCAATTGAATAGTAGTCAAGCAGTTAGGTATTTAATCTTTCTAGCTTCATTGACACCGCACTTTCGAAGGTCGTTGTTTTGTACGAATTCAATGGGATATGCTCTCTATAGGATGCAAGCTATAGCTACTTCATACATATTTATTACGCTAAATGATTTCGTATCTGTGCATTGAATACCGCTAAATGTATTGAAATTTATTTATATATCTGTTTATACGTTATAAAATATCCTATCGAACTGTGGATGGATACAGCCGACGAAAGAATCGAAAAATCAATCATTTCCATAAAATAACGTCGGCCGAAAACTTGGCAAATACAATGTGCCGTGTCCGCGCCACGCATTGGAAACATTTAATATCCCCTATACGGGATCAAACTTATGTTTTCATATTGAGAATGGCCTGAGGATATATGCGAACTTTAAATGTATTCGGAGAAAGTACATAAAATACGCTTTTTGAAATATTTATACGGCCGATTTACCTAAACTTTTATTTTGACTCCTTCGTAAATATTTTATATTTGAAATATGTATATCCTACTGCACCTCAGGCCTGCTGTAGTTTTAGAACCTTGTCGTTTTAGACATTTGAAAACACTTAATATATACTTGCTTGTGGTGTTTAAATATTGAACTTTTAACGTCTCAAATGGAGAAATGTAGAGCGCTTTATTGCTATGGCTTTACTACATTAAGTCAGTTCATCTTGTCACAAATTGCTGCAAATTTTTCAACATTCTTCATTAATATCAAATAAAAATGGAATTTACTTGTTTTCTATTATATAAATATAAGATATTCGCTAAACAATTAAGTCACGATATTCACATAGTGATGTAATTGATTTCTGAACATCTACACTGAAAAAAGTATGTATAAAGTTTTAAAAATTTTACATACTTGAATATGCAAAAACTTCAAACGTTTTTGTAAAGTAAAATAATATACAAATTATTTTTAATTTGCACATCCGTATTGTATTTAATTTACAAAGTAATACTGGTACTTTTTATTTTGTATGCGCAATTTTGCAAAAAATACTTCAAATTACGCTTTTATCAGCAGTATATTTTGTAATTTCATCTTAAAAAACAAAAAATACTGCCTCTCTGCATTTAAGTTATACTGTACCTATATCTTAAATGCATATGGTTGCATGACAATAAAGATGGGGATACTTTAAACACGATAGAATCGTTTCATGTGATATATGTAACTTGTCTATTAAAAACTAATTATTTTGAAGGACAAGGAGAATGCTTTTTCAGATTTATTTGATGATATATGACAATTATATGCTTCCTTGATTGTATTAATAGCAAAACTACAATTCGTAATGCAAGTTTAAACATTCGTTAAACAGATGTTTTATTAGCTATCATTCGATTCAATTTAAAAGTCAATTCGAATCTAACAAGATTAATTTATTATCTTTATAGTACCAAGGCCGTCGTGACTGTGTATACATCATCAAATTTAGTTAATAATACCTTATGAGAAACACATGCACTGCTGGAATCAGAACGATATATGCTACATATTTAATATTTTATATATTAGTTGAATTCTACTAGATTTGTTACTTCCTATTATAGTGACCGTTATTACAGCTAAATGTAGCTACACAGTAGGTACTTAAAATAAATTCTTGTAAATTTAGAGTTATTTTATACGAACGCAAGAGTGCTATTAAGCTATTGGTCATCTATCCGAAGAAATGCATATCCAGAAACGTGACACTAATATTTCATGCATTAATGCTAAGTGTATTGTACAAAGTGGCCCAAATTTTGTTGTACAAAATAGGTAATATAATACACTTTTCAGCGGAGAAATGAACGAATAAGATAAGGTAGTTTAGTGCTACACACAAAAAAATCTATTATCAATCTGAATATTTTTATTTATTCAAAAATCGAAACTTAATATATATTTAAATGAAGTAAATCTTGTTGGTTAGAACATAAGAGTAAATTCTTTGAAAACACAATATACTCTTAAAACAAATAGTATAAATATTTGCATTGAAGTATACTTCCTCCAAATGAACATTGTTATTGTTGTGTAGGGAATAAATCTATGTAATCATAGTGAGAAAGTCTGTAGATTCAAAATAAAATCCCTTATACGTTTGGTTGGTGAATTGCTATATAAAATTATTAAATGTTTTGTACTGAAAACATGAAATATCAAATTGAAATTATCATAATATTGAAACAATGAAACTAATTTTGCCCCACCATTTATTGCACTAAACCTTATCTGTCATTGGTTCCCTCTTTTTTAGAGGGGTGTAGGGGGTTTTGCATATACATACGCTTTACTTGGCGTCACTTTTTGATTGACTAGCGAACAGTGTTGTTGGTTGTGAGTGTAAGTAAATCTAAATGAATGCCCCAGCCGTTTCACAGCTACTTAGAGAATGGGGTGGAATGGAGCTGATGCACAGATGCTACCATTAAAATATTCGAAGGTAAATACGTACGTGTTATCGAATATTAAAGGATTACTGGTTTAAAAAACTTTGAAATATTATTTAGAGTCAGCGCCATTGTGTCGATAATATATGAACATGGTAGGTGTGTACATTAACAAACATATGTAGGTATTTACTAGTTATTAGTTTTCAGTAGGCAATAGTAGCGAATTATTGCACTGATTGAACGCCGACTAGATACCAGGCCCAGGCATTGAGTGGGAAGTATCCCGAGAACACCGATCGCAACGACGGATACGCATAACATCTATACATATCCCATGCGCACTCCTGGAGTACCCCGATACGCTATCTTCTCCCAAACATTGTAAAACTATAAAGTAGGACAGTAAATTTATTTAATTACATAATATTTCTTTATTTATTAATTTTTCCCTACCGAGGCTTTTTGGTGTTACAGACACAAAATTAGTAGGTAATTATTACCCTTGAATAGTAGAAATGCTTAGATTAAGCAGGTAAGTATTATCAGTTCAATATACTTATATTTTGGAAGCAAATAATGGCAATACTTCAAATAATACTTTTATATACTTCTAGCAAATGTACATAAATTATTAAGGCATAAATATCATAGTTTCCAGTTGAGAAAATCTATTTACTCAAATCTAAAATAATTATTCTTGTGTGAAAATATTATATGTTCATAATGATTTTAGTATATTGATTACATTTGAACTAAAAAATTGTTTCGTCTAACAAATTCATGGGTTTGAAAAACTGAACAAATTTTATTCTCAATATAAATACATCATCTTGCTTATATGCTTATCCATACAATTTTTTGTAAACAATGGAACCAAGCAAATAAATAAATAAATAAATAAATAAAATATATAGGAAGTTATGTTATATTCAATGTCATGCACTTTTATTCAAATTGAGTAATCATTTTTTTGTGTGTACTTTTTCGAGATAAAACCATTGGTGAAATCAAATTTGAACTTATCTCGCTGTTTTCAATATATTTAAAATTTCTTAAATTAGTTTAGATTTTTTTGATGTGGTTTTTTATTTTATTATTATTATTTTTTATTCAAGTTACAGTGGTGTGGAGGAAGGCGTAATACAGTAACATCCTTGTTTTTCTCTACATATCAATTACATACTGCGGCATTGGTTTGTACTTCCTAACAATTTCTAGCAGTCTTGGTCTCAAACCACACAGTGACGGATGTAGATATGATGTTATTTGGTTGTAGAGTTTCGCGTATTAGTTCACATATTTTCCGCCGGCCAAACAGAATTGGTAACGCTCTGTAAATAATCAGAAAAGCTCACGTTTCCATATATCGAGGTTTCTATACTATCGCATCTTTCTTATGGAACCATTGACTTCGATGTATGAAGGTTCGACTTTATTTGTAGTAAGAGAATTTTGATATAGCTAGGTCTTGCTAGTGCTATTCCTTGTTAATTTGTTTCGTCATGTAATTGCAATAAGTGGAATATAAAAAGTTGTTTTCGTCGACATGTTACATTTTCTTTAATCATTGCAAATACGTACATCAAGAAAATTATATGTAAAAAATGTCGGTGTATAAGCGGGTCTTTAGAGGAGAGCCCAAACAGCGCTGGAGTTTCTTTGAGTATAGGCTGGATCTCTTAATAAATTAAATTGTATTACTAGTCAAAGATGTTTACAAAAGCTCCGAGCGTATATCGAATCTTTATTCCCCCCAAATTCCCGAACTCGATCCCTTGGGAATCAAGCGCACACATGTTCACTTCGGTACGCCCGATTCAATGGATCTATTTTGCTGAACCGGTGCCCTTTGTTAGGCACGTGTAAAAGTACGGAATGGAGTAATATTAAATTTGAGATTACGATTCCCGCCGGAGTCGAACCAAGAAAAAGTAAGTTGTGTATGGATAAAAAGTTAGATTTATACTTTATGTTAAGAAATTATTGGATAAAATTCCCTAAAGTCAAACATGTTTATTCATTTAGTGTTTGAAACATCCAAACCCATTTTAAATGCATTTGAAATCACCCTCGTGTTATTCTTTTGTACTTCATTTAAAGACTTACATTCTGATACGTATGGAAATAAGTAATAATAATCTCTTTCATAGATACCTATCTTCAATTCTATTATTCTATTTGCGTTGTATAAGATCTAAAATTTCAATCAAATATTTATTTAATGTGCTGAATAGACAAGGATCACTATTAAGCGGAGGTGTTGCGTTTAATATACCGGTATACTTCATCTCCGCAGGGTTCTATTGTTATATTACTAACGATTGTTATCAGTGACTTAACAGAAAAGAAGTCACAGCAAAACAATCGCGTTATCCTAGATTTAGATGCTCTCGACATACTTTTGGATGTTATAGAGTAGAGTGAAGCCTAAAGCTTATTATTATTATTACAGGCGCAAGTTTCCTTCCTTCTGATAAGTATCAATTGTGTATCAGAAGAAAAATCTACACGATGATTATAGTTTTTAAAATGGCGAGAACAATTGAGTTTAAATACTAAAGCGGTAATAGTTAATTTATCTTTCTTGCAATGTTTCCTTTAATAGCTCTTCGTTATGGAAATGTAGGTCAAAATTGTAAATACATCTACAACATCGTATGTATTGAGTTTGTGGATACGTAGTAATATGATTAACATCGATTCTCAAATGTGAAGATCAAATATTATATCTAACCGGTAGTGAGATAATCTTTTGTACGGTCATGACGTGAATCGTTTGTAGTAGATTTGATTTTACATATATTTTTTTCCATGTACTTAACGTCGATTCATTTCTTTTTATTATATTGAGAAAGGCTCTCGTGTAATCCAGATTATTACTGCATAGATAGCTTAGAAAGAAAAATAACTTTGACCTGGATATCCAATAAGGAATGAGATAGCTGTCAGATAGAACTTTCAATGATTTTTGTAGGGGTCGATTCATCTTGTGACTTAACTAAATTTGGAAATAATACGGTCACAACCCAAGGACATATGACCATTGTGAATGATGATTTCGAATTCAAGCCTCGAGCGAATGCTTTTTCGATGCCATTACTTTTGATTTTTCTGTTAATTTACTGATATATGCCTGGAATGTTTCCAGCGAGATATTTGGGGAGACTTAACATCTCATCAGACGCTAGTGTTTCCACTTAATACAGATATATCCATTTTTAACCCTAGTAAATGACAGTATTCCTCTTTTTAATGTACTGCTATGGAATCAAGTGTATGGAATATAATTTAGAGTCATTTAAAATAGGTTTCAAAGTCAAATGAAGAAGTAATTGAAAGGTGAAGTGCGTACTCAGTTGCTTACTTTTCAGGCAAATTTTGAATTTGTTAAAAATGACTACAAAAATAGATCATCTTAGCAATAGGTGCCAAGTATGAGCCTTAAATTATAATCTAAATTTAATTTTCTATGTTAATTCAAGCTCACCTAGTATTACTTTTATTATATTTTGTTCGGGGGAGATTTTTCGTTCTTCGAGAACTTTGTTTCGTAATTTTTGCTGTATTCCCCTAAAACTAGAGTAAATATCGGTATATTAATGTCTGTTACTGGTTATCAATTCGAAATCAATGTTGGCTTACCTGATAGAGATAACAGTCGAAAACTGATTACTGGTAATTTTAGTTTAAATCCTCATTCTGCTGGTGGCACACGAAAGACGACGCTTTGATGGTGAATTCCCATAACGATTTTATATGCCATACTCTTAAAAATCTCAAAGTTCCACTAAGTGTTTACCTAAAAGAAGTATCGATATTACACCTGAATAATTTAAATCTATACTTTGACCTGTATAATCGCCGAGAATTTCCTATAAAACTTCCTGGGAAGAATCCTGGCCAGAATACCATTCCAATTTATGACCGTTACGAGAGGACCCGAACAGAACGTCCACTCTGACCCGAAGAATTACATGCCCACCAGCCTAGAGTGTCCGTCGCAGTCAAGTTAGTGTTTCATCAAGTATATCCCACCTAAAAAAGAAAATAATGAATTAGTTTCAATTCAATATTAACCAGTAAATAAGATTTTTGTAATATATGTTCACAATACGTTAATTTGGGGCTAGATTTATATGAATCACCATTATTTTTCGTTTATTTAGGAAGTTTTAATATTTAAGGGTTGTCTACAAAATCCCTAAGATGGTCTGTGATAAAATAATTATTTTTAACATATTATCGATAAACACAGATTATAGTTTTCTAATAAATTTAGTTTCTTGCTATTTACGGGTAGATGGCTATGAATTTTCAAATTTACTCAATGTTTTTGACGTTTCTTAACACCTCATTTATTAAAGTACTAGAAAAGTTTAAATACGTATTTTTTTGTATTAATAAATTGTTTAATACAATATCTACAATTCCAGAATACACATTTGTGATTTAAGAGTCTTAAAATGGTGAAACAATAGCATTTTAGTAATTAAATAGAGTTAGGCTTGTTTGTATTAAAACATTGTTTTA
>RXPK01003619.1:0-19898 GCA_004143645.1 Protaetia brevitarsis | reverse complement strand
CGATTCGGATCGGTGATTCCAATTATTAGATTCCGATTCGAATCGGATGATTATGATTTTTTTTGTGTAATTACCCTTCCGACGATGTATATTGAAAGAGCAGACAACCTTTTTTTTTAATTACCCCTCCCACGATGTCTATTGAAAGAGCAATCAATCAAAATCATCTCCATTACCCCCTGGTTGGAATATGGAATCAATATTAATCCGATTCGGTTATTCCAATTGAAATCATCCGAATATGTACAAAACTTATACAAGTATGTCGGGTGGAATATGGAATCGGAATATTATTCCGAATATCAAAGCCCTCCGATTCGGGTATTCCGATTATTGAAATCATCCGAATATTTACAACACTAATAGGAAGTTTGGATTCAAATCCTGGTTGGGTCACTTTCGACAACCGAACTCTAATAAGCCAATAAGGGTGTGAGTATCTACGTAATATACCACGTGCCCCGCCCATAGATCCCTCCCCATAACTTCTTTTTTATTAATATTTTTTAATGAAATTCTAAATGTAGTATTTACATTAATTTTTCAATTATTTATCCCATCTTATTACCTTTCGTCACTTTTTGTCCGGTTTTACTCGAAATATGATCAAATTTTAAATGGCACAGCTTGTATATTTTAGTTTATTCAGATTCTATGTAATTTTCTGAGTCTGAAAACATTTTATTATCTAGAGTGCCGCGAATACGCTAGAAACATTCCTAACTATTAACATCAAGAAATTGCAAATATTCCAATTTCTTGTTTTATACGTAATAAAGTACAATTTGACAGTTTTTACATAAGAAGCGACTTTTTTAAATGGAACTTCATGGATCCTTAGCATTAATCTAAAGAAGAAATTTTTGACAAAACGTCTAATATGATTTCTTGCATTTTCATCCCTACACAATTACGTAGTATGCCTTGGTTTTCTGAAAAAAAAAGATGTTTTTTTTTTTTCTATTTCTTTCTTGAGTTAGCGGCTTTTCTGTATACATATATATTAATTTAATAATAAAAAAAATTATTTTACATTTCGACAAATTTTTTATTGTCTTCTTCAGAATTTTATTTTGGTTACAAGTTATTTACATTTAATTTAAATTAAAGTACAAAAATCTTCTTATTTTTCATGGCACAAAGACTTGGATTTTTTCATTCAGGTGCTGGCAGCGTGATAAGCAGCATGTCCATATTTATTGTAGATCATTATATATAAAGAACTTCTATGATTAATTTTGACATTTTTTCACTCAGGTCGAAATGTTTTTGAAGAAAATTTTTGTTCTTAGACGATATTGTAATTTTTTCTATTTCTTTCTTAAGTAAGCGGCTTTTCTGTACATATATTAATTTAATAATTTTTTTTCTTTTACGGTTCGTCAAATTTTTTATTATTGTCTTCTTCAGAATTTTATTTTGGTTACAAGTTATTTACATTTAATTTAAATTGAAGTAGAAAAATCTTCTTATTTTTCATGGCACAAAGATTTTTGGAGCACCTGGATGAAAAAATTCAGTTGCTCCAGTGGGCCAGTTGTCAATTCTGACAATAATAATTAGAAAATAATTTTTTGATGGCAGTTTCCACTAATTTTTACTTCTAAAATGTACACTACAGAAGAGAAAGTAACAATTTTAAGTTGCTACAACGGTAATAACAGATTGCACAGTATTCTGCGCAATTAAGATTAAACATCAAATTCTATTAATTGTCCGGGTCGACCAATATCATCGATTGCTGTTATTTATAACATTGCTATAAGGCTTAATACCGAATCAATTACGTCTTTGGATTGATGTATGGATGTATATAGTGGGTGGGTATCACAAAATTGCTGTTCTTCGATCAATCCTTAAATTTTTAAAAATTCACATACAACTAGTTTCGGCCTAGGCCATCTTCAGGTATGTTTGTAGTATCTGTTGAAACTAATGAAAATTGTCAAAATTTGTTAACATTTGATGAAGTATTTTATATATAAATGGGAAAATTTATTATCACCAAATTAAATTAATTTCGGCCCAGGCCGAAACTAGTTGTATGTGAATTTTTTAAAATTAAAGGATTGATCGAAGAACAGCAATTTTGTGCTACCCACACACTATATACATTAATACCGAATATTGTGTGGTAAATATCCCAAAAAAAAAGAAAAAAAAACAGATAGAGATTTCCCAAATCCTTGGAATTGAGAAGGTAATTTATGTCAAGGGAAATCATTTTACTTCGCTAACAATACATAGCACAAAGGTTTAACGTTTCAAAGTTCTCAGTATCTAAGGCTTTAAAAACATTAAAATACTTTATAAATTTGGATATCACTAAAAGTTGTTTGAAGATAAAATAAGAAGGACTGATTTTTGCGTTTTTACGTTTTAGAAAAACAAAAAAAAATTATGGGAAAAGCGTCATTTCCTTTAAATGGCATTCGTAAACTCCCAGAAGTATATAGTTCTTCCTTGTGCTTTATTTAATTCTATTCCTTTTTGTCCTATTCTTTTGTTATTCCAACAGATATTGATTACGATTAAATTAAGGTTTGACAACAATGACCACATATAACTTACCAACCTACCCCATACCCAACATATGGAGTTAAGATTTGGGTTGAAATAGTAGGCAAGATCCTTATTGATCCATTCTTTACTTATGGCACACTTAATGCGAATAAATTTTTGGAACTAACGCATATTATGCCACAAATGATAAATTTAAGCATTGAAAATGTATAGTTTCAAATGGACGGAACGCCACACTTTACTGCAGCTGTCACTCGATAAACGAAATTTTACCATAATCGCTGGATAAATTGATTTTACCGCAAATTACTTCCTATATTTTTGGGTTAGCTGGGTACAAAATTTTAAAATAAATTATAACCTGTGCAACGCTTGTATGTGAGCTATGAACTAACACACGGAATTCATTGAGTCATTTGAGATGGGTTTACAATCGAATAGGTTCACGTTAGTTTTGGTACCAGCACCAGCGTCGTTCACAATCTTGTACCACGTTTGATTGAACTATTTTCATTAGGAAATGTCAATTTCGTTAATTATAATAAAACTTTAACGTTTACTTAAATGTTTATTTTTATCAACAAAAGGCTAAGGAAACATCTAATGCACAATTACTGAATTGTATTTTGCGACCAAAAGAAATGACCAGTACATTAGTTATTTACTTGCGACTGAGGCATGTTAAATATCCTCAGGTGGTGAATTCCGATATGATTCTATTTTCTCCATCTACTATAACATAAAATTAGATCTCTTGAAGCTATGAAGATGGATGACGGTGTGTTTTTGCATCCGAAGCAGACATTTTCTCAACTTATACATATAAGTGATGTTAAAATTAAAGAAGGCATTATTGTGAGTCTTCAAATAAGAACGTTTAATTAAGGAATTAGAAATAAACAATTCGAAAAGATGCAATTTCACAGTAATGCTACATTTCTTTAGGAAATAATGAAGTCCCAAACTATTTAGCCGTATTTTTTTCGACTTTTGAAGACATGGGGTGTAAAGGCCGTCGGACACGATACCAAATTTTATGTTAAATTTAGTGCATAATTAGTGATGAAATTTAGTTTAGTTGTTTTTATAATAAATTGTATGCTCATGTTACAGTTGCGTCCGACACGATTATAAATTTAGTATGAAAATTTTGTATTAACCCATGCGCACCAAATATCAAAACGTCAGCTGTCAATCGTATCTGGCAAGTGACGGTGAATGAGGTTATATTGTTTCCTTTAACAATTTCTTCATATTTATACTATACAAAATGCCGTGCAAAAATAACATACTGCTGTGGTTTGGCACCCCGGTGTTTATATTTTTTTTATTGAGATTAATCTTTATCAATGTGTCGGGCAAATTCTCTCAGAAATTAATATTTTATTTTTTGTATAAGATAAGATTGTTAATTGAATTGATCTTATTTATTCTTTTAATTGTTCAGTTGTTGAAATTAATTTCATTCAGTTGTACATATTGTGTTCACCAGTGTTGTTTATGTTAATTTGATTTTTTTTCATCCATCAAGGAACTCTTTAAATAATAATTGTTAGTATATTTTTGTGTACACAAATTAGATATAAGATCAGTTATTATATTTGTTCTGGAAGGTATTTTTAGTTTAAAGAATTAATTTTTTTGCGTTTTTTTGTTTACAAATTTGTATTTTATAGTTAATCACCACGGTTTAGGTGAAAAGAAGCATTGTGCTTGTAATTAAATTTCAATTTTGTAAATTTTACTTGTTTTGTCCACGTTTAAATTAATTTAGTTCGTTTAATTTTGAAACCATGTGGATTTTTTGTGCTAAAAGGATTTTCTTCTAGAACAAATTTGTCTTTTGTTTGTTGAAGGATTTGCATTGTCCTTTAGTAAATTAAATTAGATTCTTGCAGTTTTTGATTTCGTCCAGGACTCTCAGTCCACGGTTTAATTTTTCCTGCAATTTGTATTTAAATGTTTTTTTTTAAATAAAATTTATGATTGTTAACGTCATTCAAAATTTCTGTTCTTTTATTTTTGAATCAACCATTTCAATTTTTGGAGTAATTTAAGAAAGTCAAATTTTTCAAACGCCCACATTTTTACTTTTCATGATAAGTTTAATTGTGAGGGTAACCCTGAGTTTAATTGTTCTTTTGCGCCCTTTAATTATTGTCCACTGAACTAGTTAATTGAATTTTCATTTTTAACTTTTCATTTTGCATTTACTTTTGTACCTTCAGTACACAGCAATACGTATTTATTCAATTGCGTCGGTAATAGCAATAATGATGATGAAGTGCACATTATCGGGAAGAAAATATGCAGCATAGCAAAAGAGAAAAAACTGTAAACTTTTCTATCTCATTGGTTATGTTATATTCGTATTGGTTATGTTATATATATATAATGCAGTATCAACTTAAATGCATTTTGCGCGCGCAATTAGAATACATATTATGCATTTTTTAGAACAAGTTTTAAAAAATTTAGTTCCAAATTATTTCATACTAAATTTAAGACAAAAATCCTGCCTGATACCATACTAAATTTAGTATTAAATTTTTTGTATAAAATTGTGTACATAATTTAGTATCGTGTCCGACGGCCTTAATACGTCCCTTAAAATTACCTTTTTTTTATTTTCACCTAGATTTCCCTCCAGAAATGTTGGTAATATTAGTGGTGAACACAGAGAATGCTCAAAACATGTATTTCGTAGAAAAAAAAAAATATATCGGGGGAGATTACTTTTCATGTTTAATCTTAACCATGAAGAGTGAAGAAAAATGTAACCTGCTAGGCTGTAGGAAGAACACCTATATCATACTATCAGGCTTGTAGTTTTGTCAATAAATAATATAGTATATCGCAAAAAAAGTGAGATCATATTTAAATTGTGTATGAATAGTTCCTAAAATCCGCAACATTTTTCCATGCGCTAGTAAAAATATTACTTGCTCTCCAAGCGTCTGTTCCAATTACAAAGTTGAATGTTTCATATTGTAACGTTAAACAGAATCTGCTTAGGATGTGTTAATTTATCGACACATCTATGCAACCAACAACATCAGATGTTTGCAAATCCGGTTCTATAGCTTTGATACTTTTACGACAGTCAATAATATAATACTCACTCTATGTGGTTGGTCCTGAGCGAAATTTCCAGGTCCCGTAACACTTGCGTGGACGTTGAATCACCGACCATTTTGCGCTTCTGTAATTTAGATTAAGACGACAGAATTAATAACATTATTCAAGGACCATCGTCGTGAATCATACGCTTCGAAACACATTTATATGTAAATACAAGCAATTATTTTTTCAGTATGATCGTAGTATGACGGTTTAATATTTCTTCTTTTGCACTGTGAATTGCTAAATATCATTGATTGGATGTTTATGATACATTTAACACATGAAAATATAAGCAAGGTGTGCATTCTTTTAAATGAACATTGATGCTTTTGAAGATAGATGATGATAATGCTACTTTGTAAGACGTTTTTTTTTAGCATTTTTTACTTTGTAAATTTATATAATACTACTTTGTTGAGTAAAAACTTTATACGTTTAAATTTAGCAATATACAGCTAAACACCTGACGGGATTTCAAGGAAGTAAGACATTCCAATTGTGTTCGTGACATATTTTTCAAGGGGTTTGTGCAGTGTTCGGTTCACAAGTGTTTGATAGCGACAGTTTTGATTTACTTTCAGTAATATTTCACGGGTCTCTTAAGGCCCGTTTTACATTATACTTAATTTAGTATGAAATTTTATTTTGAATTTATAAAGTAATTTACCTGCATGTCATACATAAAAAAAATTACATCTGAAAATTGGTACAAAATATTTGAATATGTCTGTTTGATATTTAAAATAAAAAAATTAGTATGAAAAAAGTTATGAAAAGGATTAATATTACCATAAAATGGCTGACCAAGAAGTATTGCTGTTATGGCTATGATCTTTAAATGTAACTATGATAGCTAGTCCCGTAAAATATTATGTAAAAATTGGATAAGTATGTGGTCTGAAGGAAGATGTATTCTAAATTTATTAAATTCGGGGATTAAGGACTGACGGTCCATTGTCGAACGATTTGATGAACTTTGGCAATTTCCTCATTGTCTAGGTGATCTTGACGGACGTGGATAGACCTGGATCTGATAGATTTTACTTCTTCAATTATAAAGGCGCAAATAGTCTAGTAGTACTTAAACCTTCAGATGGTGATTATAAGCTTATTTCTAGTGTTCTACTAAAAACTTAAGCCACATCGATATAGATGAAGTTGCAGAGGAAAATGTTGAAATTTTGGTAAGGTGCAACGATCAAGTGGCAATAGATCTGCTAATTTTGCAAGGCAAGTTAGGGATGAAATATAATTCTAAAAATGAAATGCAATTTTTTGTATGTATCTATCTTTTTTTATAGATTATAAAACTGAGTATGTTCAACAAATTGTTATACAATCAATCAATTTTAACTTTATCTAGGGTAGTTTTGAATACTCAATCAACAATTCAACCTGCTGACATGACCACGACATTATTCTAAAATGGATGGTGATACAGCGATATACGATAGACAACAGAACTTCCTTATGCTTTGACTCAACTACCAACTACATCGTGTATTTTTGCGTTGTCTATGTCAACTTAGATTGGGCGATCTGTATAGTACGACAAACGCTGACCTATCCCACTGGACTTATCTAACAATTCACATATTGCGCACGCATATTTCGTTTGTAAAATTAATGAGAAAATAGAACAGGTTCTAAATATTTAGTACAATATTTCGTACAAAATTTACAAATAAATTTTTCTGTATGATACTCTTTGAAATATTTAATAACAAATTTATATCAAAGTTTCATACTAAATTAAGTATAATGTAAAACCGGCTTAAAGTGGTAATACATAACTTAATTTTAGATTTTTTACGAAGCCTTGTCTTTAAAAATTCTTTCTAAAAATCACCATATTATTTTTCTAGATTATAAAAACATCCGGTGTTTAAATTAACAGTTACGAGGGTGGTTCAAAAATTAGCCGACCTGACATATAGATGGCGGCAGTAGTTTGAAGAAAATTACTTTGGTGAAAAGTAACAACCTTATAAAACATATGTTTTTTAAGTTTAAAGGCGCCACGTTGTTTCGTATTTTTTTGGAGCCATCAAAAATAAACGATCTCATTGAATTTGTAAACATGGAAAAAATTGGTCACAATTATGTAATTCAATACTTTCATTTGAAAGATCTCAGTTCAACAAATATTAAAGCCGATCTAGATTCTACTCTGGAGGAGTCTGCTCCTTCGTTTACGACTATAAAATATTAAGTGGCAGAGTTTAAACGAAGCCGTACGAGCTGCCAAGACGAACACCGTAGTGGCCGACCAATTGAGGTGTCCATGCCAGAAACGGTGAAGAAAATCCACAAAATGGTATTGGATGATCGTCAAGCTGAAGGTGCGTGAGCTAGCTGAAATGATAGGCATTTCAAAAAGTGCTATACATCGCATATTGCCCGAAAATTTGAAGATGAGAAAGCTATGCGCAAGATGGGTGCCGCGTTTGCTCACAATGGAACAAAAACAGTGTCGTGAAGATGTTTCAGTAGAGTGTTTGGCGATGTTTCACCGCAATAAAGCCGAGTTCTTGCGTTGATTCGTAACCATGGATGAGACGTAGGTTCACAAGTTCACACCTGAGATAAAGGAACAATCAAAGCAGTGGACTAGAATGGGAGAATTGTGTCCAAAGAAGGCGAAGACAGTTCCATCTGCAGGCAAAGTCATGGCATCTGTTTTTTAGGATAATTTTTATTGATTATCTTCAAAAAAGAAAAACAATCAACGGCGAGTATTATGCTAACTTATTGCAGCTTTTAAGTGATGAAATTAAGGAAAAAAAGGCCATATTTGGCGAAAAAGAAAGTGTTGTTTCATCACGACAATGCACCACTATTCATCATTTCATTCATTCATTAAATTTAGGGTGGACACTTAATGTCCGGGCACTTGAGCTAGGTGCTCATTGTACCATCCCTATTAATTCTCTTATTTCCACTCGAGCAGCTTGGTTTCTCTATAAAGCCCAGTATCTTGCCCAGTGGAAACTTGAGAACCTTCGAGGGCTCCAATAGATCTCTCCCGAAATACTTCTGCCTAAGTACCTTCAGTTCCTCACATGTGCAGATTACATGTAAACTCGTTTCCTCCTGTAGTTCGCATCTTCTACACCAAGGTTCGCTTACCCGGCCTGTGTTGTATAGATGCCTTTTCAGGGGACAATGTCCAGTTACCAACCCAGTAATGGTTTTAACTTCTTTCTTACTGCGCCTGAGTAGGTTATCAGAGAAACTAACATCCCCATCCCTATCAGCGTTTTGGTATGGAGTTGACCTTCAGTCGACCTCCATTTCTTTGTACTTTCTTTATCTAACCAGGTCCAGATCTCCCTTCTTCCGGAATCCTTAGTAATCCCACATACGGGCTCTGGACTCATGAAGTGTCTCTTAGAGCCCTCCTTGGCTAGTTCGTCGGCTATTACATTGCCCTTTATATCCTCATATCCGGCACCCAAATCAGAGACACCGTGTAGTCTCGTGCCAGTGCATTGAGGGATTGTTTGCAGTCTCTAACTAGTTTTGACCTAGTTACTGGGTTCGAGACTGCCTTAATGATAGCCTGCCTGTCAGTTATTATATTAATTTTCCTTCTCATGCAGCCCCCTTTTGCAATCATTTCTGTACAGGCTGCAAGGGCGAATACCTCTGCCTGCAGAACCGTTGTATGCTTTCCCAAGCTTATGGATATCCTTTGATTAGGACTGGGCCCACAAATACCGGCTCCTGTGCCCTGGCTGAATTTGGATCCGTCCGTGAACCAGTTATCATTAGCAGCGATCTCACTGCGTGCCTGGTCTCGGTACTGGTTCGGTATGGAGATTTTCACCTTTTCAGTGAAGATAATTTCGGGTGCCATGCTGTCCGTGGGCATTTGCAGCAATGGTTCGTCCAGTATCGTGCCCGCAGTATAAGGGTGCCCTCCCACCCTAAAGTTGGGATGCCACAGGTTGTAGGCTTTCAGTCTAAGGATCGCATTCAGACTGAAAGCCAACACATCCACTATTGCGATGGCCAAAATCAGTGAATTGAGGTTCGAATTGCTTCATCACGCACCTTATGAGCCAGATTTAGCTCCCTCGGATTATTTCCTAATTCCAAACTTGAAAAAATGGCTCGGTGGTAAAAGGTTTGCCAACAATGAAGAGGTGGAGTCTGCCGTTGATGGCTATTTTAAGGAGCTAGACAGTTCTTACTATAAACAGGGTATCTAGTAAGTTATTGAATATCGCTGGAAAAAGAGTATCGAGCTAAAACGATATTATGTTGAGAAATGAAGAAAATTTTTCCCAAATTTGTTGTGTTTTCTTTGTTAGGTCGGCTTATTTTGGGACCGTCCTCGTATATCTATACGCTTATTGAATCAACTCCTGAAGTTTTGTTCTATGACGAATTTGTACGCAGAATCGCATCGTACAAAGACAAAATATAAAAAAGGAAAATTCTGATCATAAGATTGGAATGAAATTTTCAAGTATACATATAATAATATCCTCTATTCTGCGATATCACCTTGAAACTCTTTTCCTACTTTTACAAATACGTGAATTCCAGATATTGATTTGCGAAACATGTCAGCCAGTAAACAATGCACTTACATATATAAAATTTTAAATAAAAACACAAACAGAACTGTGACATAATGACAATCCGCTAAATATAAAACGATTTAATGACACAAACGTGTAGCAAAAAACAATATGCATCACTGCTGTAAAAGCATACATATACGTAAGCAAAATACTAAATACCATACATAAATATTTAAGTGATGTCATTCGCGATAATAACAATATGTAGTTCATGGCTGTCGCCGTTTTGACAATGATTAATGAAATGATAAATTATTTCGAGTTCTCATACCTTACCTGTCAAAAACATTGGAATAAAATTTTATGAATCATAAATAAATTTTATGGATTCCTATAAAAAGAATGATTAAAACTTTGTATTATGTACACAGGTTGTACGTGTTTTTACATATTGAAGTAATTGCAATTGTCTTGTACAGTCCAGAATATATAAACGATCTTATTAAACAAACTTTTGTAACAATTTTTAAATATCAAAGTCAAACTATACAATATTCATTTTATGTATATAAGTATTCCACGTATGTAACTGGTTCATTAAAAGTTTGATATTCTATTATTTACTTATATTTGAGATTTTAGCACCATTATCTGTTCCATTGGAAATATAACTATAACCGCCGTTTGCACTGTTCGTGATTAAGTTGTAATTAAAATTTAATCATAATTAAAGTTTAATTTCACTTGCACGGACTGCTTAACTCAAACAGTTGTGAAGAATCGTTATAATGAAAGCCATATTAAAACACGGAATGTCATTAAAAGCATGTTTCGAGTTCTAAAAAAATGCTTTCCAATATTGGCATATGGTTGTCGCTTAAAGCTGGATACCTTTATGCCAGTACTAGTTGCTAACTCAGTATTGCACAAACTAGCCATAAATGTGGGTGAAGAGGCTCTATTATTACCAGAGGAAATCAACGAAGAAATATTAAATCAAGAAATTTTAAATAGACAACTTCATGAGATTAATTATGACTGCTGATAATGTAGCTGCTGCGACACAGGCATACTAATTAATGATTATTTTAACAATTTGAAATTCATTGCTAGAAATTAACTTTTGAACATTTATTGTTTGTATTTGTTTTCTTTTGCTTTTATATAAACGAAATATATTTTAATTACTCTAAATACATTATCAAACTTGCATCTTTTTTATCATTTACCCTTTTAGGAACAAATCACAACTCAACACTTAACGGTAAAAAACGTTTTATCTTTGATATTTTTAACAGAAATGTTGTGTATGTAATTAACCATTTATTCAGTAAAAAATGAATAAAATGATGGCAATAATAAAATAATTCTAACAAACATAGCATAGGTCAAATAAAGTATCAAAAATTGGAGCATTTGCAGAACAAACAAATAAAAGAATTCCATAATGAAAAAAAAAGAAACCTGCATTCACATATTAATTTCCATTTTAAAAGAAGCTACAAAACTTTTTTTTAGTTCAATTCTAATTCTGCAGCAATTTTCTTCAGCTTAAATTCTAATAACTTTCAAAGCCGCTTAAAATCGCGCATTCGCATAGCGGCAATTTTCATTAGGATGGAACAGTGTTCCCAATATATATATAATTTTTGACTAAAAACTAAACTTACGGCACTACCAACCTATATTTCGGTCACAAACTTTTTAATCAACTAATCATTAATTAAATTTGTTTGGTGCAATCCTATTCATATTTAATTCGTAATTAAATTTAATTTTTGATTAGTTAATTAAAATGTTAGTCACAGACGGTGCAAACGGCCGTAACTGTGAAATACTTTTACCAAAATATCATTTCCGGTTGACCGGAAATGGATGTCAACTTTGTTATTTTAAATAAAATGATATAATTTTTTATTCATTTTTGGATTCTACGACCATAAAATACGTCAGTCGTCATTACCTATTCCCATAGCTACATGTTGCCGTTTTTGAGTTATTTAAGTTTTTTTTTTTGTAATAATCATTGCATCATTCAAAAAATAATATTGATTAATATTGCAAGCAGATACTCCAAATTTGCTATGTTATTAATGTTAGATAATTCTAAGAAACGGTACGCGCAGTTCACATTCTAACATACAGGGTGTTCAAAACTGAGAAACAGTGTGACATATTTTCAATTTTTTTTTTAATAGAACACCTGTATTTTAGTTGGAAATTAGGGAGTAAATATAATCCCCTATCATTTTATATCAGCATTCCCTGCACCTATCTTTAATAGATTTTGAGATATGTGTGACTTTTGTTAAACAGACTAAGTAGCCCTATCTTTAAATGTTTGTAGGTGGCTCTAAATGAGATTAATTATGTTTGCAGGTCGTAATCTATAAAGAATTATATTGTTTGCTTTGATTTTCAATTTGCCATGTTTCTTTTGTTATATTTTCAGAGGTTTCAATTGGTATTTCATAATATTTTGTAATTGCATTTTCTTAGAGCTGTTTTATGCATAGTTCTATATTCATAATACTATTGATATACACCTTAATTTCTGCTTGCTCTATAACCAGCAAGAAAACACTTTATCGGTACCTCAGTGGCAGTAAACAAAATCGTCACGTTACTATAACAGCTAACGCTAACTAAGAATGCCTAAACGTTATTACACTGGTAGACAAAACTGTAACTTTGTCGTGCCACATGGACTTTAACGATATTTCTTACTTTAATAGGTGGTTGGCAGTAAAAACATACATTAAAAAAAATCTGTTAGCCAAGAATTTTACTCTCTTAAGTAATTTAAAATATTAAAAAATGTTGTATAAATGTACATAGGTTCGATTTGTCGCTCAAATCAGTACACTTCTCTCTGGTATAAATGGTAGAGCGTTCGTCCGCTAAACGAAAGTGTGTAGATTCGAATCCTGCGTGAGGAGAAATTTTTTCTTGGGAAAAATTCCGCTTAATTATCACAATTGTTAGCAAAAATACATTAATTTGTTAATCTCTTACTGTAAAAAGCTTGCAAACTTAGTGTTACGACTATTTCTTCTTGAACGTTCTTTTGCGTTTATTGCCGCAGTACTAGTTTTTAAGTATTACCGTATCACAAGGAAACTGAGGCTAATTGAAACAAAACAACTGCAATTTAATAATGAAAGTGGTTAGCTAAAACAGTATTAGCTATCAAAGTTCGTGTGGCATAACTAGTGTTGACCAGTGTGATCTTTTTAAATGTCAATTAAATTTTTAACCGTTACTTAACACGCATTAATAAAAAACATATTATACGAATTGATTTTGTTTTGATAATAATTAAAAAGGTGTATCAATTAAACCTACCCTGTGACTTCTTGAAGCCTTTGGATCCAAATATGTTCGCAATTTATTCAAGTAGAACGAAGGCGGATCTTTGGCGTGGACCATTTCCTGTAAATATAAAAAAAAACATATAAAATCAGATATTCCAATCTTCAACTGTTTAAGTATAATTACATACTAATTCATTAATTATAAAAAGACGGTTTCTATAATGTCATTAAAAAAATCACCTAAAATATTTTATAATCGCAAGGATATACAGGGTGTATCCGATATAGAGGTAAATATTATAATATGTAGCAGCTGTAATCATTTACGATCAAAAAGTCTTAATGCACAGGGGGTCTATCTGTAAGCATTAAAGTGAAAAAAATATTTTGTAAATGCCGTGGGCTAGAGCCGCACCTGTGCCCAACCTAAATGCTGTCCCGAGTATACCTCCACATACCACTATCATTCAGCCATTACCGCTGTTAGTTTTGTGTGGATCGCCGCTTGGAGTGCAAGCCACTTCGAACATTTTATTTAAATTCTTCCCGTCTCGAAAAAACGATTCTTTTCAGGACCATCATGATTTCATATAAAGAAAATCGAAGCTTGATGCATCGGCAAAAGCGCGGGAATGTATAGGTTCATTTTCGCGCGACATCATAGTAAAAAGGCGTGTTTCTGCAAATTTTCTGTATCTACATTTATTTCTGTGTAATTCGATTCAATTCATTTTGTGTTATTGGATTAAATAAATCCAAAAGAAATAACTCAGAATCATGTGGGACCGTTTATTAACAACTAACTCTCGATTCGACAAAGCGAAAGAAAAATATTTACTTTTTTTGTAACTATTAAAGTCGCATATCCGGTGAAACTAGAACGTCTTATCAGGATATTAAAAATAATACTTTGTAGACTTACGCAGAATGCTCTTAACAAATAAGGAATATTTATTTTTATAAAAAGAAGAAATTTAAAATGCCTCAGTTTTTCTATTTTTACAAGGGCCTTTATTTATTCAGAATGACGTTAAATGAACTTACGGCATGCCATTAAGAATAATACTGAATGAGTGCAATGTATTTATACATAATACCACGTTTAGCGGGTGCTTAACATGATGTTTCCTTGCATCAGGCCTGGACTAAAGAATTTTTGGCTCTAAATTTTACTTTCTTTATTTTTTAATGATGAAATCCGGTTTCGGCGGGTTTGTGCTTTATATGTCGTGTAGTTAACACCCAAGCAAAATTTACTTTTTTATTTGATACACCCTGTATAGTCTTGATATCCTTCCTTTCTTGAATTTGTATTTTAAAATATGATAATGATCACTTCCTATTTAAACAGTAAAACAGATTTGTTTGCAACTTCCGCTTCGCCGCGGAAATACAACCCAAAACGGAAGATCCTACAGAATTCTAATGACATTAAACAATGGGTAATGGATGTTATTGCAAGCTTTGATATAGCGACTAATAGATCTCTTGATTGTATATAATGATTGTTAGTTTCCATGAAATAGGAATAACATTTCCTTTGTCAGCTTTAATGTATATATCCTTAGATTTTTCTATAAATTTTCGTGTAAATCATTCTCAGTGTCGCCCAGTCAGTCGATTAGAAATCAAAAGTAAACAGACGAGGCCACACAAAGTTAAACGCGGTCAAATGAATCATTACCATGGACTATAAACAATACGTTTAAGGTTTTATTTAATTCTCGGTAAGTTTTACATCACGAAAGACGGACGTTTCAGATAATTGACCAAATCGTGAGACCTTTGGAATTGTACTCGGAGAAACGAGATTATTAACAGTTCACTGTGATTTTAGTACGGAGTAATGTTAAAAAAAAAATAAAGAAACTGTGTCTTTGTGCTCGGCTGACCTCCGACATTGAGAAACACGATACACTGATATTTCACTTATCGGCGTTTCCCAAGAGTTTCGATTACATGTCTAACGACAGTGTATATCAATGATCATTTCTACACGTTCACAGTACGTTGTGTGTTGCAATTTAATTGAGTGAATTATTTTCGTTGCCACCGCGCACATACGAATGTTACGTCTTATGCACAAATATGACAATTGTTTACAAACGTTACATTTAGTCAATTCTTACTTCACTAAAATTGGGGATTTAGAGATTGGTACGAGTTACGTAACGAATAAATTGGGTAACGTTTGACCCGGATTCTAAAAGCGATTACTATAAGCAACTTTAAAATTAAAACGACTAATACGCTGTTATTTGTAAAATGTGAGATATACAGAAGTAGACGCAGGTTATTCGGGTAAAAATGTGAACAGATCAGACGAGACGGGCCAAAAAATTTGGTCTCCCATTTCTTTTAAATTACATCAGCCATTCCGATATCCAAGTACTCTGCACTAATATGTACAAATCTCTCGCTAGTTGCTCGAAGTAATGCTCTGGGTTCACTTTTGGCTTGCCAAAAAATTGCCTGCCTTTTTGCGTCCAGAGCCTCGCATTCACACAAAATGTGGTAAGCGTTCCCTGACATCGCATTACAATCTCCAATGTGGATCCCAATTTCTGTAGGTGTCGTTTCGGTGCATAAGGCCCTGTAAGGAGATCTGTTACGGTGCAAAAATAATTCCTGCTAGGTTGCAGTAGATCTTCAGTCTTCTTCTTTGCTGGTTCCTTAATAAAGGTCTTTCCATGATTTCGCCTGGTTGTTTTATCCCGGTGTTATTTGTATTTTTCCTTTAGCCAACTTCTTACCTGCTCTCATGCTGTGTTTTTGGACACCCCTAGAAGAGGTTCTGGGCCTATATATGAAGCCGATAAACCCTTCCTTGGTAACTCATTGACGTTGGTTGCTGCTGCTTTTCTTTGCTTTCAGATATCAGCAGCGAATGGGAGCTCTCTATGCCACGGTGGTGAGAAATTGAAGGCCCAGTAGGATGAGAGAAACGGTTTCTGACCCGGAGAGGACCAAGGTGCTAACTAGAAACAGCAGAGCTGAGACTGACCGGGTTTAAACTGGTTTCAAAATTATAAGGATCCGCGAAGAGGCGATATGATCTCCCACTTATATTAGATCAGAATTTATTTTTTTCATAATATATTAATGCGGACTAGTATTTGCTCTCAGGAAGATCAACGGTGGATGCTATACATACAGTAAAGCAAATAATAGAAAAAGCCCATGAATATAATATGGAATTAGAAATGCTTTTTATAGACTTCCAATAGGCCTTTGATTCGCTAAATAGAAGCCAACTTATGTCAGTATTGAAACAATTAGGGATAGACGCTAAGCTTAGAAGGTTGATCTAGATGACGATGATGGAATCAAAAGCCAGTGTAATAACTCAGAAAGGAGAAACGGAAGAGTTTAGTACCAACAAAGGAGTAAGGCAAGGAGATGCACTGTCAGCAACGCTTTTTAAGTTAGCACTGGAATATATTACAAGAAGGATCAATAAGAACAATATTAGAACAGGAGGAGGACAATTGGTTGCATATGCGGACGACGTGGTACTAATAACTAAGCAGAGAAAAATTATGGAAAAAATGCTGCAAGATATCATGATAGAGAGGCAAAAATTGATTGACAAAGCAAATGAGGGTAAAACAAAAATAATGATCATCGGTAAAAGCATAAAGAAGAAAAAAATGAGAATAGGAGTACATGAATTTGAACAGATAAGTAAATTTAAATATCTAGGCGTTATGATGGAAAAGAGTGGAGAAAGAAAAACTGAAATTGATGAAAAAATCATGGCTGCAAATAGAGCATTTCATGCAAATAAAAATATTTTAAAAAATAAGATAGTCACCAAAAATACAAAACTAATTATATATAAGACAATGATAAAGCCGATAATAACTTATGCTGCCGAAACAATGACCCCAAAGTTCTCAGAATAGCGGAAAGACGAATGATAAGATCAATACTAGGACCGATTAAAGTTGAAGAAGGAATATATAGATGGAGGATGAACAGCGAAATATTGAAAGACCTAGATGAGGAAGATGTGGTTAGAGAAATAAAGAAGAAAAGGGTGAGGGGCTAGGACATATATGGAGAACTGAACCACCTTCGGTGTTACGAACGGTGTTACTTTGGCAAACATCGGGTAAAAGAGGACGAAGGCGACCCAGAACAAGATGGCTACAGGCAGTGGAAGATGACCTTAGAAAAGCAGGAGTAAACAAATGGAAGGAGAAAACTGGACTCAGGAAGATATGGAGGGAGATCACAGATAACATTGGAGATGAGGGCTGATCCACCGCAAAAAATGGATCTAGAAAGCTTCCATAAGGGAGCGGTGCAACCCCATAATGCCGTGTTTTTCACCATTAGATATATAGTATTTGCTCTCCGAGTAAGGTTCTCGTGGTTTCCCTTGCTGATACACTGAAAGAAAGATCAGCATTTAGTTTTTTTCAGTGTAGGTGAATACTGAAAGATCAATAAAGTCGCTCCACTAGTGCAATATTATCAATACCACCATTAATAGTTCCGCAATAGTAATTAGGTACTAGTTAATTAGACTAGGGACCAATGACATGTTAGGAACAATGAGATAATCAGCGTAGGTAGCCCCATGTAGTACCTTTGAGCGGAGCATGGGTTTTAAGGATGTTTTTCTTGTTATTGGTTTAATTGATCAATAAATGGTGGTGGTAATGGTGGTAACTCATCGGCTTTTTCGTTTCTTTTGATTGTCGAATGTCTAGGCACTCACAGCAAAATGACTTTATTGGAGTCTGTCAGGTTATTCAGTTCTCGAATACAATCCCAAACCAGTCTTGATTGTATTTGAGGTTCACTAATCTCCTCAGTATCGCCTGGCTGTTAGTTGCAATATAGATCCACTTGCTTTTATAAGCCCTGCGATTACAGTTGCAAAATGCAATATTGCATATGAATCTGCCTGCATATTTTCCTAGATCATTATTTCTCACCTTACTATACATTCCAGCTTCAGTCTAGTCCTCGGCGTTTTGATCCGTTTGTAAACCAGATTTTGCCTTCTTCGGGTTTTACACCCGCCCATGGGAAAAAAAATACCAGATTACCTGAACCTGTGTCTGTAGCTATTAGCTTATTCGATTTGTGATATCGAATTTTCTGTTAAATAGATATATCGAAATCATCAGGCTAACTTCCACACGATGCACAATATTATTATGTTTTGCATATTTGCCATTTGGTAGTTCTGGCAACCCGATGTGGTATAATCTTGCCTCCTCCATTATCACCAGATGGAGAGGAAAGAGGTCTAGAAGGCATTCCATTGCTACTGTAGGAGTAATCATCATTGCGCCTGTTATTCCTAAACGCGCAAGTCTCTGTATCTTGCTAAGTTCAGTTATAGCGGTTTGTTGCTGCATCTTTGTCTACCATACCAGAGATGCATAAGTGATCATAGGTCTGACCACTGTGATGTATGTCCAGTACAATATATTTGGTCTTATTCCCCGTGTTTTTCCATGAGCTCTTCTAGTTTAGCGAACATAAGTGTTGTCTCCGCCCCGGTTTTAATTCTTTGAAGCTGCCAACTCCAAGTGAGCTTAGAGTCAAGAATGAGGCCAAGTTGTTTCACTTCCTCTGAGAGTTATATTTCTTCACATCGGAGTTTTATCGGTTCAAGACCATTTAACTCCCTCCTTCTCGTGAATGTTATTACGGTCGTTTTGGAGAGACTAATGTTAAGAGCCTTCTCCTCGCACTAAGTTGTTGAATTTATCCTGGATCAGACAAGATCATCTGCATGCCCCAAAGCTCGTCGGCGACCATGTTCCACAGCAGACGGGACAAAACTCCTTCTCTTTCGAACCGTATCACCAGTGCTTCTCCCATGATGAATGTGTAAATTGATCTCCCTTTAAGCATCCAGTCTATCCACCTGCAGCTTGTTTCATCGATCTCTTTCGATCGATTCTTCGATGCTTTGGAGATCGACGCTTCTTCAAAATTCTCTGTACTGAAGACCCCCTGATTCCCAGACCTTCGGCAGCTCGAACTGAGGCGTTGGAATTGGCCTCGAAATAAGCCAATATATTCAACTCTATCATTAGCTACATTTTTTTTTGGTCGATTTAACGCACTCAATTCGTCCAAAACGAACAAAATGTTCTTGTATCCTTCTAAATTTAGCTTTTGTCATCGGATGTAAATGTGGATAGTTTTCGTTAAACAGTCTGCAAATTATATCAAGGACTTTCCGTGTATAAAAAATAAAGTAATTTTTTCTTTTGAATTAAATAAATTTTATTTTCGTTATTGTTATCCGTTTTAATTCTCTTTAGTAATAATATTAAGGCGAATTAGTAATTCACAATCATCAAACGACGTAATCAATTGGGACCTTGACAATAATTCATTGAGCCATGTTTTCCATGGCACACTGGGTAATTATCCG
>RXPK01003618.1:0-101371 GCA_004143645.1 Protaetia brevitarsis | reverse complement strand
GCATTTCAGCATCCTTTACCACCCTACAGTTAATCGACGACATTTAAATCAAATTGCCCATTCTTGCAAGCAAAGTTATTACATCACTACCAACACAAGATAACCAAAATCCCTTACGAACGGCGTGTACGAGGGACTAGAACGCCCGTAGATGTCGCCGATGTCAAGACTCCGTTTTCCATCCGTGACCTCTGCGTTTTATCAAAGGTAAAGAAAAAATATGAGGGGTTAGTCGATCAGTGGCGGTGCCGTAAATATTAACGCGTCATTTTTTTTTATATATATATATATAAAAAGGTGCAATTTGTTAAGATAGAGCCGCATGCGCGCCAAACACCGCAAGCCGTAATACCAAGTGTAAAGAGATATTATGAGTGGACTTACAGGCGCTTGGCCCTGTAGCTCTTGGGTAAGGCATCACTATGTTTGCTGCGTTTGCTCTTCTCCGGGGATATGTGGTGTAGCGATGTATTGCCGCTATCCCTGGAATTTGATGATACGATTCGTCGAACTGCTAGCGCTGTTTTGTTCTGCAAAATGTAAAAAAGGTGATATATTCCATGGTAGCACGTTGGCAGGTCGTTTATAATACACGGTGGCCAGAAAAATACCGACGAACGCCACGTAGGACAAACCTCTGTTTAATTCTGAGAGGCGTTTTACACATGTGAAAATTATGACGAAAATTTTATGAAAAATTTAACTTTTAATTTAAACTCTTGCAAAACTTTACGAATATTTTTTTAATGTATTTTTTCGTACTCGTTTTACACAGGCTATAAATTTGAGTAAAATTATTATAAAAAATTACTGTCATACGCCTGCACGTTAACAAATACTTAGGCATGTTAAAAAATCATAACCCTAAAAATACAGAAATATAAGTGTGTGAAGGTTTTAAATTCATTTATTCAGGAGTGAGGTTATGTATTTTGTTTAACAGCTATTTGCAGCGGTTATACTTAAGCTTAACTTAAGACTTAAGTAGAGCTATGATTTCGTTTTACACCACTGTTTAAGGACCAGTTAAGTGTTATTCAAAATAAGCCGAAGATTTGCCGGCTTAAGGTCCAGTTAACCTCACTTTTAGTTTCAAATGACAAGTATTGCGGCAAATAAAGAAGACTTTTATTTGTTGTATTACGGTGTTTTATTTATTATTGTGGCGATATTATTTTTGTACACTTTTGAAATAAAATGGCACGTAATATCTTAATAAATAACATAATGTTTGAAGATGATGATGAATTGGACGAGTTAAATATAATTTTTTGTGGTATACCTAGACAAGTAATTACATTTTTTCGGCGATTTAGGGTAACCAAATGTATAGCATTATTTATACTAAACCTGATTGAATATCCTTGATGTGTGTAAGTAGGTATAAAAAATAATTTAAGTTTACCATGTAACCTAAGACGAAATAATCATTCCTATGACCACGAATGCATACAGTTTGTTATGTTTTATCCAATTAAACAACAAATCTTCAGCAATAATAGTATTGCTTTTATGAATCAGCTGTTAATATTCCTGAGACTGTATGCAACAAGGTCTCACTTTTCATGTATTGGAGATTCTGGCGGTACCCATTTGTCTACAGTCACGAGGCATACTAGGAGAGTTGCTAGGGCTTTGGCTCGTCAAGAATTAAAAGTCAACATGCTCCTTCTTTGCTGTGTGTTTCTGTCAAAAACTGTTCGTTACCTTGGTTACAAGTCACTTTCACACAGTCTAACACTGTTGCCATCCGTTTTCAATACTTAGCTAAGCTTTATTCCTAGTTTCGACGGTACAAAATATATTCACCTTAAGGTTCACCTTAAGCTGAGCCTCTACTTAACTAAGTTTGTTATTAGGGAAAACTGATGCAAATAACTGTAATCGCAACTTTCCTCCCAGAGTAAGGTTTTTGCCATGGTTTTCCCTTACTCCGTGGCCATTGATTTTATATAAGTATATTATATATAATCAGTGTCCTTGGCGAATGCTGGGAGAGATAACGAAAGTCGTTCCATGGGCGCATTTAATAATAACTGATGCTGACTGATTTACAGTAGACTCGCGATTATGTGAACTAATCAATTTTACATTTTTTTTTATCATTTTTCAAAAGTAATATTCGTATGGTCGCGAGGCTACTGTATCATATTTTTGTTATTAAAAATCATAGGGAAGTAATTTAGTTAGAGTAGGATCATTTAAATTGTTATGGAACCCATATAGTACTTAGAATAGGTAGGCTCGTGTAGTACCTTTTCAGGTGGAGCACGGGGTTAGGATGATTTGTAATAATTTAGTTTTCATAAATAAAGTGTAATCGCAACTCCAAAATTAAACTTTTGCGCAGATTCCCGCCCACTTTCTTGAAAAAATTATTCATAATATTGAACAAGTTCAATATTTTTATTACGATATGTTTCGATGTAAATTTCAGAAGGAAAATTTACTGTATTATAATTTTAACGGAATTTTTGTTATAAATTTTCGGCAAAGTTTCCACTATAGTTTTCGTTATAATTCTCACACGTGTAAAACGGCTCTGAGTCGATAACCTTAATTGAGAAAAGTTGTACAGCGCTTGTTTAAGTCACACGAGCAGCTCCAAAGAAGTCAATTGGCAACACCTAATCAGATAAGTACTGTGGCAGTAATCGTTTAGTTTTTTATTATGAATTAGGTAAATACGCACATTAGTAAAAAATTTATTGTTAACAGCCTTCTAGTCTTATACTTCAGTACAGAAGGAGACGCTATGGGAGACTGTCGCCAAAATGTATACATATTGCAACGTGTGAATGTTTGATTCGTCAATATTCCTAATTTTCTTGGTCTCTTTTGCAGGATTATTTGATGTTGAAAAGTTGCACTGCAGGACCTGCGCCATGTGGTCAGACAAATGCATATCTACCGCCTCGTTTAAGATTTCAGAGGTATCAACATTCGTGAAGATATTGTCAATGATAGAGCAGGTGGACCTACTTATTCTCGAGTAGTCGTAAAAACTTGTTTTAAGTTGTATATATTAAATGTATCTACCATTTTTCTTGCTATCTTTGTATGTAAGTTAAGTCTACATTAAAATCTCCTGCAATAAAGTTCTCTTAATTTTTTTCTTTATGTAGTAAAAATACTATGTGATTTAATGTATCTATAAATTTTTCGATATCTCCAGCAGGAGGCCTATATATGCAATCACGACTGTGTTCTTTTCAATTAATTCTATTGTAACGAAAACGGGTTTTCCTATCTGGAGACTTTTGGGGATGGCCAGCCCAAATTCAAATAAGACAATGCCAAACTCCGTCTCACAGATAACCCACTCCTGCTCTTTTGACCGGCGAGCCACTGCTGGGAAACAAACTTTTTGTTCGGTAGCGAATGGTTTTAGTAATTTTAGCCAAAGATGTTTCCAACTGTGTTTTCCTCCGTCAGTCGGGCAGAGCCGTTAGTTAGCCTAAGGATTGTCGACTTACTCTTCTCGTCGGCTTTCTCTTTACTAGACTGACTTCCTCTCGGGAATTCACTAAGGTTCAAACTGATCTTCTTTTAGAATGACGAAATAAAGAACGACTTATGTCTTTAAATGATATATTAAGCTTTTATATTATTATATAAGCTAAAAATTAATGGGATAACAAGAGAACAACAAAAAAAAGTAAACAAACACAATTATCTTAATGAATAATTTATCATACTAATTTACTGAGGGAGAGGAGAGAGAGAGAGCGAACGAGTTACGATTTTTATGTATTATGGTTAGTCTTAGCAGAATTTTTGAACATCTTACCGGCCGATGTGGGAAAAATAATTCTTCACGTAATCAAATTTTAGGCACAAAACTTTGCACAACACACACAATCTTTTTAAGCCAAAGCAAAAAAGGGGGAAACTCTTAAGTGAATTGATCTCCAAAATCACTGGTCACCCCGCGAGGAAAGCTTTTGCTTCCTATATTTTTAAAAGCGTATTATGACTACAAATTCTAAAGAAAAAGAAGTTTTAATTTTAAGTTTAGATTCGCCCGATACGAAGTTAGAGACGCGTGCTTTTACTTTAGCTGTAACGAGACCACGGAATTAATTAATTCAAAACCGCTCTGTCAAGGGTTTTTATAAACTTTAGTTGTGACGTCATTTTGCACCGATAACTAGTTCGGCCTCTCTTTACAGGAGGGCGCAAGTATGACCGAAGGCGTTATTTTTCTGACTTTCAGACGTCCTACTTAATAAGACCGTGAGAATTGCCGACTCGGCGGTTTGTAACATACAACGAACAACGTAATAGATAACATTCATTGGACAAAGTAATAGATTAAAATACAAAGTATTACCATGTTATTTTAATTACGCGGGCCTTAAAACAAAGAACGCTTGTTGTCTGCGGTGAGGCAGCGCTTGTTTTGCAAAAGCCACGGTACTTATCAACTACGCATTAAGAAAATGAATTTAAATACTTGCATTATACAGGATGGAATTTCGAATTCTTACACTATTGCAGATATCTCGATTATTTGTGCTATTGATAGCATTACTAAATCCGACCTTTCAATGACATTTTCATCTACCTTCGTCATTATTAACGCGCCCCCATGGATAGCATTTAACCTGCAGAAACAGCTTAACGTTCAAGTGTTTAATTTTTGCAGTTGTAAGAAAGTGCTCCGTCAAATAGACCACGTCTATATCTTGCATCAAGAGTTCATTTCGCAACGCGTCAACTTTATTTGTTAGGCAATTAAACATCGTATTTCAAAATACTCACCTCCTAATTTCCCATATATCCTAAAATTCGTCGGACTACAACTCTGCATACCGGGGATATTACTCTCCGATTGGCTGCTAATCCCAGAACCGCTCAATTTCTGCACCTTCCTATGGTGACTCGATTGATGGGTATTATTCGGCAGCCTCTCGCTCCTGGACATGTAAAACACCGACAAACCTTGCGGGTCGTGCACGTTCGACAGACTGGAAGAGATGTTGGCCGTAGGCGCGCCGGATCGGCATAAGTCCTTACCGTACAGGTGTACGGTTGGTAATTCCTGCCGCTGTTCAGATGATTGGGGGCGGGGTATGTTTTAATCTGGATGTAATTATTCTCGGGACTCTCTCCGCTTATATACATCCCGGAATTATTGACGGAATTCCCGCTGAGCGCGTGGTGGTTTACGTTATTGGTGTAGCCGCTGCTTTGGGGTGATAGTTTCTCGGGAGAGGCGCTGTTCGTGGGCTCGCTGTTGAATATCTTGTCGTAGTTCTCGATCAGGATCTCTACGACGATGTTGTAGAATTTCAAATCCATTATTGACGCTACCGTCTCCTCTTCTGGCCTTAGCAAGGTGGGACCGAAGCAGACTCCTAAATTACTGACCGTCATTAGATTCTTATCACTTTTAGCCGCTACCCTGTGAATATTTATTATTATACATCTGGATAAATATGGAAATATGGTGTTATAAAGAGTTAGACAAAAGTAGAGCGTAGAGCAATCTAACTATCTGTTACAAATTCAGAAAATAAGTATTTAAGGAAATATTCTAGTATGATTGGTTAAAAAAAATGAATTTTTGTTATTTCCATTCCCTATAGAGTGTAAAATATGTATGCAGAAACATATTGTAGCGTGTAGTGTAAATTTGAAATTTGGGTTTCTCGCTTTGCCACTAGATGGTGCAACCTCGTAGATCACGAGACTGCTCACAGAGGACGCTGATATATGCCGCGTCAATTCGCAATGGAAATTTCTAGCGCTAATTCACTGGAACATTTAAGAAACATGTAATTTCTCCAGAGTTTGTATCGGAAAACGCATTGTGAAAAGTCGAAGCGAGCGGTGGAAACAAGTCAGTTTAAACAGATAGCAGTTTAAATAAATCGTAGTATTTTAAGTGAATTAGTTCATTAATATATATAAATACCTTGCCTCAAAATTAGCAGGAGTGATTTTAATCAGTCGCGCCAAAAACAAGTCTTTTGATTATTTAAATTTGAAATTTTTAGAGTTTCCTGCTGTAGCAGCAGATAGCGCCACGACTAGATATCGAGGCTGCTCACAGAGGGCGCTAGTATATAACGTGTCAATTCGCACTGGAAATTTCTAGCGCGAATTCACTGGAACATTCAAGAAACGTGTAGATTTCTCCCGAGTCCAGGACGGCAAGTTTATTAATATATCATAAAGACATGATAGATACATTAGTAGGCTACAGTATTATTATAATCGTTAATCGTTAGTATTAAGTATCTTTATTTGTATATAACTTTCTGTATAAAATTATTTGAATATTAGTGTACATACTGCTGTCACTGCCTTTTGTAAAAACCTCTCTCATCCACTTGTCCGGTGTTGCTTGCATCACTCAACACCGCCCATAAGAACATGGTTAGCGATAGGTATAGAGATACATTAGTGTCAACTCTGACCATGTAAAGATATAGTTTATGAGTTTGTTATTTAAGGGATGCAACAACATGTGGGGTATATACATAAGGGGGCATTATATTTGCGGCAGACCGACGAGAGGGTCCAATAAAACTTGAAGTCAGAGTTCTACAGTGTTTTTATTTACCCGCCTATTTAAATTCTCCTCTATTTGTATGTGTGCTAATAATATATATAAATACTTTGTCTCAAAATTAACGGAAGTGATTTAAATCAGTCGCGCTAAAACCAAGTCTTTTGATTGACTTTCGCATAACCTTGTATATAACTGTAGCGCGCCTATTTTAAATTTGAAATTTTTAGTTTAGTTTCCCGCTGTAGCAGCAGATGGCGCCACCACTCACGAGACTGCTCACAGAGGGCGCTAGTATATGACGTGTCAATTCGCAATGGAAATTTCTAGCGCGAATTCACCGGAACATTCAAGAAACATGTAGATTTCTCCGAAGTCCAGGGACAGCAAATATAAACACGCGCGAGAGCGGGCACGAGTCAGTGTGTTTCGGAAAGCGCATAGTGAAAAGTCGAAGCAAGAGAGCGAGCGGTGGAAACAAATCAGTTTAAACAGATAGCAGTTTAAATAAATCGTAGTATTTTAAGTGAATTAGTTCATTAATATTGATACCTTGCCTCAAAATTACCAGGAGTGATTTAAATCAGTTGCGCTAAAAACAAGTCTTTTGATTGGCTTTCGCATAACCTTGTATACAGTGACCGGCATAAATATTGCAACATATGGGAAATTTTTTTATTGCTAAAACATACTAAAACTTTTTTTGGGGAACTAGGTTGTGCATGTCCAGAAACCCCAAAATTTATTTTGACACACATCACGTGACCACTAGTACGGCGGTAAATTTAAAAAATATAAATGTCGTGAATCTGCAAAAAGTGAGGTTAGATGACATGATACCCAAAAAAGTTATTTGAAAAAGATGCTCACAATTCAATTTTGAGGTTGTGTGCAAATTTTTGTAAACATATTGCTGTGAACTGATGGTCCAAGCATATAAGTAAAGAGAAATTAAAAATGACAAAATTAATTTAGCCAGCTCAGCAAAAATGAATTTAAAAGGGCGCCAGAGATTCATAAATCTCAGAGAAACTTTTTTTTAAAAAGTAATAGTGGGTGTTTTGAAAAATTTACTTTCTTTAAAATCCCCAAAAATTGAAATGGCAGATTTTAAAATAAAAGAACTAATTAAGGTGATATTTATATTCATTAAATTTATTGAAAAAGAAAAAAAAAAACACATTTGATACAACAATAGGGGAAAAAACCGTGACACAGAAGGTGTCGGATTAAAATAACCCCTTCGTGAATCTAAAATTTAAGAAGGACAATTCAAATCCTTCAGCAAACAAAATGGTGAATTCGTTCTAGAAGGAATTTCAATACCACAATAAAAAAAAAATCCACGTGGTTTCAAAAATTCAAAGCAAACTAAAATTTTAATTCAAATCACGTAAAGAAACAACCAAAATTAAAAATGAAATATAAAACAAGCTCTCAGCTTCACTTCACCTACCCCGAGGTGATAAAATTAAAATTAAATTATAACTACTATAAAAAAAACGGAAAATTTAAACTCTAAACGCGCTTACTTCTAAAACGAATATAAATAAACAAAAACTTACTTAAATTGTGCACAAAATAAGAAGAGGAGACGTCTGAATAATGATCAAAAATTAAAATAAACCGAAACAAATGAAAAATCGTAAAATGGGAAAAATGAAAGATCTAAAAATTTTACATCTATAAACTCCCGTCACTATTCAGACTCTGCTGCCAACGTGGCCTCACGCACCGCGTATATACAAAACAGCTGACTGCGCGCGCTCTGCAACGGCCGCAACAAACAAAGAATACGCCTTAAAAGAAGGACATAAACAAAATAAACTAATGCGAAACATATAATCAAAGAAAAATGAACTAACTAACTGAACAATTAATTATCCAACAAAACTACTAAATTCAAAGTAAAAAGTAAAATTAATGAGAATTTGCGCGCGGCAAAGCCAAAACTTGAACTTGGAAAATAAACAGCATAGAGTTCACACAACCGGGGAGACATGTCACAGCAATATGTAAAAAAAATAAAAATCACAGTTTTGCCAAATATTGTTTCATTGAATTACATATTTCCATTTTTTTCGCTCTTAGCTGCTCAACTGTAGTACTATTTCCAAATTTGGTTAATATTCAAACAGTTTTGTCAATTTTTACATAATTAACATAGCGAAAACTGAAAAGTACGATTTCAGTGTGACAATTGTTGTTGCAAGGAACTGTATCTAGTAGTAATAAATAAAATTTTACAAACATTTTCTCTCTAAACCACATAACAGACATTACTTTTATTGAAAATTTTTATATTTCTTGTTTGTTTTCGGCATTAAAGTGGAAACCGTTAGTCAAAAACTGATAATACTACATGCATGCACCCAAGGTTTCAAACTAGATTTTGAAATTGGAGAACAACGAATAATAAACAGTAGGTAAAATAAAAATTGTAGTAATTGCTTATTTGCCAAAAGATTAAAATAGTTTACTACATTATTTTGTTGTTTCTCATTTCAAAGCCTACCTACTTATAAGAAACAGAACGATATGTATGTCTAACAAGTATGCATTTTTAGAGTTTCATTTCTTAGTTGTTCATTACTATTAGTTATTGTTTAAATGTTTTTGCTTATTAAGTATTCCTATCATTAGCTAAAAATACTGGTTATTTATTTCTACTGA
The DNA here is from genome assembly GCA_004143645.1 of Protaetia brevitarsis. Taxonomy (NCBI): domain Eukaryota; kingdom Metazoa; phylum Arthropoda; class Insecta; order Coleoptera; family Scarabaeidae; genus Protaetia; species Protaetia brevitarsis. The sequence continues at coordinate 92,181 of RXPK01003618.1, read as the reverse complement.
GTTTTGTAATTTCGAAACCTACATGAATACCTTCGGTGCGTGCAACAACATTGTGAGGGCTTAGATGTTTAGTGCTACCGATTTCACTTTAACGCAGAAAACAAAAAAAAAAAAAATACGATAATTTTCAATAAAAGTAATGTTTGCTTGAATTCACTGAAACATTAAAAAAACATGTAGATTTCTCCAGAGTCCAGGGCGGCAAATATATACACGCGCCTGAGCGGGGACGAGTAAATCTGTATCGGAAAGCACATAGTGAAAAGTCGAAGCGAGCGAGCGAGCGGTGGAAAGAAATCAGTATAATAAATCTTATGATATTGCAATATTTTCGAGGTTCAAATGATCAACACAGGTGATGTATTAAATAAAAAGTGTATAAATACAAAAAATAGTGTTCATTCCATTCTAATTTATTATTATCTATAAACAGTTACATGTTTCTTTTGGCTCCTATAACGTCAAGTAAAAAAACAAACTAAAATGTTGTCAGTAATTAAAAAATATTGTTTTATTTCTTGATTCACCGTTCACGGGGTGCAAATTCCGTATAAACTTATTTTTTACGTTTCTTGGTGAGAGTTCTTTATGAGTATATGAGGGTATGTTAAATATTTTAATTTGTTGAACACTTAAACCCCGCACTAAGCTTAAAAGAAACCTTGCTCTGATTTTTTACTATTTTTAATCAAAAACTGACTTGACAACTGAGAAATAAAAATTCTAGCTCACTAACATGATTTCTTCAAACACTGAACAAATTACGACGTTATAAGAGCCTGAAGATGGCCAGTATCGGACGAAACATGTACCTGTATATAGATAATAAATCAGAATAGAATAAACACCATTTGTTTGCCTTTGAATATTTATCATTTCAACTAGAAAACATTCGACAAAAAGTATTTATTTCCACATTTGAGTTCATATTCACTGAATTCTAGTTTAAATTAGTAGCAATTTAGCCACACGCATATACTTGAAATCTTTTTTCTTTTCAGCTTTGCAGTTTGTTAGGCTGCTTTTCTGTATTTTTAATTGTGTAATTTTTTGCTTTCTTAGTTTAAATGCTAAATAACAAACAATCAAACGTTTCAGATCGATATTATTCGCTTATTTTCTGAAAAAAAAAAATCGCAAAAAATACCATAAAGTAGTAGATACTTAGATACCAATCGTGCTAGAATATCCCTTTAAGAAATATATTCTTTTGCTACCATAAAAACCCATAGAATACTTTTCTCAATGATACTGTAAACTATAAATTAATAAAACTCATAGCTAAGGAGTATGTTAGATTAATATGTTTTACTTTTGCCAAACCTTGTGTATATTTCAAAACTAACCGTGTCAAATGCCTCAACAGCAGCTTCAGGACGTCGAAATTCAATTTTGGTAACCTATACACTAAAGTATGGACATCGTTGACCCTCACTTGTTTCGAATCATTCTCTACGAAGTTCAAAAATTAAAATAAGAAAACCCGCAAATCTTCGCTAAATTAAAAACTTACTGACAGCCGCTATGAATCCATTATGATACTTGTAAGTCATCAGGGGTTCCGGCAAGTTGCGCAGGTAACTCTTCAGCGCGCTGGTTATCGTCTTGGTCTCCCATTCCTGCGGATCGTCCAGATTCGCCAGTCTGTCGTTTTTTCTCCGATCCAAGCCGGTATTCAGGAGTTTGCTGACTTTCGACGCCACCCCCACCACTCTGTATATACCTTGTTCTTCTAGGCCGCGACTTTCGAGCACTTCGATGCACCGTTTCACGAAACTGATGCCCACGTCGTCCAGGACGCGTTCCTCGTTATTCTGGGGCTTCCCCGTTGTGGTATAAGTCTGAATGAATGAAACGTCAAAAATGTACGACTGACAGTTTCTTAATAAAATGACAGAAATCAAATATAAGTACCATCGACTGCATACAGAAAAATGGAACAGTTAGTTTTAAGGTTGATCGATTTGGATTGTGACAGGTCAAAATCAAATTTAATGTAATTTATGTCTGTCAGGTTAATTTGCAATACAAAAAAGTACTTGTAATTTTTTTTTATGTTATTGTTGTTGTCCCAATTTTATTTTATTTATACTAATATTTTAATATGTTGTGACGTTTTCATTATTTCATTAGTAATTTTACATGTGAAAAACTTTAAAACTATTAACAACCAAGCGAATATTCCGCTACACCAATTAACCAGAAAGATAACTACGATGACTACAAAAATATTAAACAAGAATTAACATATTTTTATGTTGTACCAGTTTTCTATGTAGCCAATGGTACATACAATTATTAGTATATATAACTAGATGCTGCGCATCTAGTCCGTGAGGTAGGTGGTTTTTTGAAGTCGGTCCCCATTCGAGAGAAGTTGCCATTTTTAGAATATGCAGTACGTTTTAAGTACTTTTCTTTTGTTCTTACTTTTGGAACACCCTGTATAGTCGAAGACAAACAACTTAGAAAATAATGACATAGGTAATTAAAACGAATGTTTCAATACATTTATTATAAATGCAATGCCATCCTAATCCGTGACGGAGTTGACAATCGTATCGAAAGATAATACCCTTTACGGTGCCCGACAAAGATGTCGCAACCTTTTCGGCTTTTACATTCGCAAATATATGACCTTTGCAATTTACGGCAAAGAATTAAACTAAAATCAATAATAACTAAAATAATCTTAATTTTTATTATTTTAGTTATTATTGATTTTAGTTGTGTAGTTTAATTGCGTTCATAAATTTAGTATTTATATTATTGCATACCCAGTAAACCAAATTCAAATTTCCCTCAATTATTTTTAGTCAACATTAAAGCACGAAATTATTTACGATTTTGTATTACATTAGTAGTTATTTAAATACCTTTAATTTGAAGTTATTAAAAATAATTGCGGAAAATTTGAATTTGGTTTACTGGGTAGGTTTCTTCTTGTTTATATTTTCAATAGTCAATAGTTTTAAAGTCAAAACATCTAATCTAAGTTTTATGCACGAATACCAAAAAATGTAATTCAATTTGTGGCATTATAGAAACAAAATATGAAGAGAGAATAACGGTAGAATTTTATCCAAAGCTTTCTCCCTATTTTCTGAATTTTTTATTGCAATATAGATTGTCCGTTAGCATTTATGTCGAATAGATGATACATCATTCACTACAATTGCCTAATGAAACTATTTATTTTTTGAATTTTATGATTCTTCTTATTCATCAACTTTGTTCACTTATTTTATACCATATTTTGACAGTATAATTTTAAAAGCGTGTTGTTGACTTAGTCTGCGGCGTGTGTGTGGGCAGGTTATGTTATACCGTGGAATTACGAGGCATCAATTTTTGTCGAAAACGGGATACGTACTTTACGCACGCCACCTAGTGCATTTTTATTGCCTTTTTGAGTTAGCATAATCATTCGGAATAAAACAGTATACATCCCACTCATTTTTAAGGAAAAAGTTAGATCTGGGATCAAAATAAGCAATATCCAACTTCTTCTCTTTAATATTCCTGAAAAATGACAAAAATTGATGTTGCTTGCTTTGATACCAAACCCCTCAATTAAAACAATACTCAAGTTGTGATGGAGTTGTGTAATTTACGTTTCTTTGTGATGCACCACAACTTTTTCAAAATTAGTATTCATAAAACTGAAAATATCCAAAATTGTTTTTGAAGATGGACTTATATTTTAAATTATTTTTTTTTGTATCTGAAACTTCAGATTCTTTAAAATTTGTTATCATTAGTTTTAATTATTTAAAAAGTAAACTTCATTTCAAAAAAATATCATCCAAACTTTTGTACCTAAGAATTTTTCTTTAAATTTATGTTGACTACATGTTCTGTGTGATTGTAAAATGCAATTGGAATATTACTGTGTTGTACACATATATACAATTGTTTTTACGAATGTAAGTAAAAAGTTGTTTTTAACTAAGTTTGTAGATGTTTGAAAATAAAAATTTTAAGGTATACAGGGTTGGCTATTGTGCTATTTGTGAAAATGATTATAAGATTGAAAAGTATACTGCACGAGCCACATCAACTATGAATAGAAGCGTGCGCTTCATACATATAACAACGTATCTAGCTGTTTGAAGTTTGGATGACTCCTGCGGTATATTTGATAATTGTGAAATGTCGGTTTATTATTATTTTTAATTTGAATCATTTCTAAAACTGTTCTTGCTTTGTTGTTTTCTTTTTCTTTCATTAATATGTGCTAAACCAATACAATACACATGAGAGACGCATTTTATTTGTCACTACCAACATGATATTTTGAATAAATAAAATCATTGCTTACTAGAATGTAAATTTAATTGACCAATTCTACTTAGTAGGCTTCTAAACCAGACTGTCATCAACCGTGTGCTCGGTATTACTGATGACAGACTGGTTTTATGTCAAAGCTGAGTAGTACAAAACTATGTAAACAAATAATTTAACTTAAATAATCAATAAAAAGTAAAACGCAACTTCAAGAAACCTAATAGTTCGAGTTTTGACGAAGCAAGCAGATTAATTGGTATACTTTTGGAAAATTATAACTTTAGCACTTGTCAATATGACATTTCTTTAATTTAAATTGATATTTTGCTGGCCCAATCCTGCCAACCCAAGAGTAAACAATTTTTCCAAAAAGGTCCGATAAGTGGCACCAGTGGTGAACACATGCAACTATGATTCGACAGGCCGTATAAAGCAAACTGTCAAAAATTATCAAACAAGTCGTCATATAACCTGCATTTGCTTCACCTTCCTTCACATCATCTAGAATATAATTCCTCTAGCATCTAGCGATTTGTAATTTAAGATAATATATCGACACTTACTGGTTCTTTGCCATCCATTATATCCATCCACGATTTCCGATCAGATTCCGATAGTGCTTGGAAAGTGTACACAATCCCAGGTTTGGAATCCACTTGTAAATCGAAACAAAACCGTTTGTCTATTGAATCTGACATCCGCCTGACGCACGACACCAACACTAATTCTTCTTGCAACGATAACTGGAGGAAAAAAAATGAGAAATAAAATCAAAATCCGCCTTTGTTTCGATCCTAATACTAACCGATTTGGAGGTAAGTTGATTGTAGGGTAGCATCGTGAATTTTTTGGTTTCCTTGTCGAAGGTGCAGTACTGCTTCGTCCAGGTGGTACCGAATGCCTCTATTCGCGTGAGGATTTTCGATTTTACAGGTGGAATTCTTATTTTCAAGGAGGATCTACTTACTTTTCTCCAGCAGAAACAGGTAACCTTCTTTCCTGCCTCTGGTGTTACGTAGCGGTTCCTCCAACGCCTGTTTCTGTACCTCTGCCATGCGTTTCTTCAGTTTACTGCTGTAGTCCTCGAAGTTGTCGCGTGTTTTCTGTATCTTACCTTGCAGGTCGAACCTGTACGGTTGGAAATCTTTGGCTACTTCATATCCCTACACGAGAATTCGTGAATTAGAAAATATAATGCAATTGAATCGAAGTTTTGATGTCAAAATTTGTTGTATTTTAAACTATCATTCTCTATTTAACTGTCAAGGAGTGTGATTTTTATAGTTTTAACACGCGAACGTTATTCATATTATATACTGGCTTTTGGCCAACTTTTTGTCTTCATTTATATGAGACACATTCAGGAAAGGCTGGTATTCCTGTTGCTATTTCAGTTTAAGGTTAACAGCGTCAAAAGTATCAACCTTGAAGATGCAACATACAATTGCCAGAAGCAATTTCAGAACGCAGTTTCAACCCAGACACCCAGTAGTAGTCTATAATTCTGTTTCAATTGTAATGGAATTGAGTTAACATTGATCAAACCCAGCCAGTTGAAAAGCTGCTTACTGCAGTTGTCATTTTTTGAGTTATTTTTAACATTTAATGTTCAGATCAACTCTTCTCCATTGAAACTTGATACTTTTGCACACTCCATCTAAATATATGACCTAATTTACTAGAAGGGATGCAGGCCATCAAGATACAATAATTTTTTCATGTTTTAATAAATATGACACGATTCAATGATTGGCTGAACAATCTACATTCAAAACGTGTAGTAAAAGTAGTAAATAAGTAAAGTAAAATACATGTTAAGCTCTAGATATTATAACTTCCTTTGTTTTGTAAATCCATATTTTAAACGATAAATCACAACTTATGAATGAAGCTAACGGGTACCTTGATAAAGAAAGTGTGTTTATACAATGCGAAATACGTTGATTCAGGGTATTTTTTTGGGCTGTATATAAACAACACAACCACTGGGTTTATTCAATCCACAAAACAGTGTTATCGTGATTTATTCGCTAAACTAAATTAGTGGTTAACGAAATGTGAACAAAAAAGTGTTACAAAAATACGAAAAGGTGAATGTACTCACAAAATAGCAGGTGTTGAATGAACAATTGTTATCTGTTATTTCAAGATAACCATATTTTTTGCGCTAGATATAGCAAAATTATGTTTGGCAAACGCAGAATTGTTTTTCACTCGATAATATTATATTGTTATAGCAAATTACATGAACATTCAATTCGCTTTGCAAGAAGGATCAGGTTTCATGTATTATTATACAGTTATCACCTTACATTCATAATATAAAGTTAATATAAAATATATTGAGAAGGGATATTATATGTCCTAAAGACAACAGTTATCGAAAACACATCTATTGGACTCTATTGGAGTTGCCGTTTTAATGATCACAAGTCTTATTAATATTGCACATAAATATTTCTCAGCCTTCACTCTTCAACTGATTTTTCCTGCATACTAATTAAGAATCATAACTAATTGTAAGTAAACTTCAAAAACGTACTTTACTAAAACGCATCAACTGATATATGTTAAAAACTGTTAATATTTTAAAAAGTGTTCAAAACGATGCCCATCGTTTTCAATGCAGAGACGTACTTTTTCTTGAAATGAACATTAAGTTTTATGGATCGAAACGCCATTCTCTTTCGCTCTTTCATATTGTGGGGTGTGATTGGTGGTTTGTCGTAAGTAATGTTTTTAATATATCCCTATAAAATAAATCTGGGCTGTTGCGTCTGGAAATCTTGCTGGCCAATTCTCTCTCTCTAATTCATCGCGAACGTTTAAATGAAATTGCGCAGGAGCACCGTCTAATTGTAATCAAAGTCTTTGTCGAATGTTAATAGGAATATTTTCCAAAAGTATTGCAAAATTCTATCTTATAAATTGTAGAAACATGGCGCCAATTAAGTGATCATCAAAAAGTATGGCCCACGTGCTTTCCAATTATTCCGTTCTAGACATTAACAGATCATCTATATGGAAGAGTAAAGCTTCTAAAGAAATTGGGATTCACATATCACTATAGTAATGATATAGTATTATGCCTATTAATTAAACCGTTGTTTTGGGAAGTTAACTCATCCGAAAATAACACATAATTGAGAAAATGTTTGTCATCTCCTAATTCATAATCAAAATTCTAGCCGCCGATCATAATCTACTTTCAAAAGTTCTTGATGCAGTTGTCTAAGCCTACTTTTGAAAAATGAGTGGATAGGAATTAATATTTGAAATGGAAAATTCTAAATTACTAGGAAACTACAAGAGATATATGATATAGGAAATATTAATGCAATCTTAAAGACCGTTAAAATTAGAATCTAAATAAAGTAATAAATACAGCGTGTTCCGTTTAAAATAAGAAAGTTACTTGTGTTTAAAGATAGAGAAGATTAAAAGTATGTTTTTGTTCACCTTGTATAATTTTTTTTGCATTAATTGTATTTTCTGTTAAGTCTGATGCTTTGGTTAAAAATATACGCAATTTAAAATATCTAGGTTAAATACTATGAGATTCAAAAAGATTGTCAATTCCGCTCCTATAGATAGTAACAGGGTGTAGGTATATGCCGCGTGTTTGTAATGAAGGTTTGAACTAAGTCAGTGTTGGAACACAAGAAAGTAAACGGATCTGTCATAAATAAGAAAAACGTAACCTATATTTGAACTCGCATTATATAAACGACTATGGATTGGTGTTTCTGCTTGTAAAAATTAAATATAATTAATTTAACTTTACTAAATTATGATTTTACAATTCAGAACTAACTGGTGTTTAACTAAATTTATTTATTACTTTAAATTATAACATACAATTAGTATAATTATTAAGTGACAAAACTGCATCTCTCAGTTCTTCTATGGTATGCATGCGATTTCTATAGATCCTATTTTTTAGATAGCCGAACATAAAGTAATCTAATGGGGTTAGATCAGGCGATCTTGATGCCCATCTTTGTGCTCTAACGACCCTGTCAGCAAAAAACTGTTGAAGATATTGGCAGGTTTGTCGAGCAGTATGTGCTGGAGCATTATCGTCCTGAAAATAACCTGCTTCAAGCTCATTTTCTTGTAACTCTGCAATAAACAATTCCAACATCTGTTGGTAACGTTGGGCTGTTACAGTTTCCTCGAAGAAAATTGGTCCTGTTGCCTGGATATAGTTAACCAAACTCCAACTTTTATTGGATGCAATTGCGTTTCTCGAAATTTGTGTGGATTTTCTGCAGACCAGATACGATAGTTTTGTGAATTGATATAGCCTGTTAGATAAAACCAGGCTTCATCCGAGAAAAATGATTTGTTTAGCAAGTCACCGTCCCTTAAATTGTTATTAAACCAATGACAATATTCCAATCGCCTACCGTGATCTAATGGTAATAATTCCTGTACCGTAGAAACTTTATAGGGATGAAAATGTAACTTTCTTTTGACAGCTCATTGCGCTGAAGTGTATGATAAGCCTATAAAATTATAAAATGTAATAAACTATTTCACTTAATGTTAATATTGATTTTTTACCTGTTTGTTGAGCTAATTACCACAGATAAATTCCCTTATTTTCTTACAGTATTCAGAAATACTATTGTTGGTGATATTAGATGTAAATATAAACAGTTTGAAAAAAATTATAAGATAAATAATCGAAAGATACTACGACACGCACGCCAATGTCGCTAAATGTCAAGAAAATTCATTTAATGTATGAAATTTGTATGTAGCTAACTTCGCTCATTAAATTGGTAATAAATATAGATAAATTTTTCCGGAAAACAGTTTTTTTATTACGACAATCATTTTGAATCTCATAGTATATGCAATTTAAAATATCTAGGTTAAATATACATTACAGGCACACCTCTTAAATTGTAGTCTACATTTTGAAGAATAGTTAATTATCTTATAAATGAATCGAGTTAGGTATAGGTAACTAGCCCTTATTTACCCCATATAACCCCTAACAAAAAAAAATTGAAAATATGTTAGCACTTTTTGTATATAAAGCGACGCGAATGTGGTGGCCCATCCATGTAGGCATACAAGTATCCACACATAAATCAAAACTAAATATTACGAATTCAAAACAAAAATGTTAACGCACTTAGCGCAACATATGATTTAACCAAATACAATAACAGGTTTCTTTATTACCACTTTCTTTAAGTCAACATAAGCCGTATTCTTTTTACCGTCACATGTAGCTTGTCTTAGTTTTGTGAGTTAAGCTACGAGCTACTCATTACGAATGACCAAACCAGCTGACTATGTTTCTAGAGAGTAGCTCGTAGCTTAACTCACAAAACTAAGACAAGCTAAGTTGGACGGTAAAAAGAATACAGCTATAGAAAACGATAGGTAACACTTCAATTTGTGTTGAATTAACCCAACCTTCTTCTCAGTTTGGCTTTAGGTTGAGTAATTAGGATTAGGAATATTGGGTTTCAGATGTAATCATTCGATTGAAATAAACGGCTAAATAAAGACAAAATGATCATCGAATTTCAGCAAGAACCTACTACTCGTTTTGACGGGTTAACTAGAATGAATCCATGAAAGTTTAAACTATATTCAATCAGAATTAACCTTCTCTAGCAGGAATTTTACTTGTCAACTGATCAGTTCGTTAGAGACTTAAATAAAAATTTAAACAATCAAATCTGCAGAGAAAATAAGCTATTTCCCGCCAAAATATCCAAAGCGTACTCGATAGTGATTAATCAATCAAAAATATTTTAACTCACCTGGTGATAAAACGTCAACCAGCTGCACATGAAACTCAACAATGTCTCTACGAATTCGAATTTCTTACGTTCGTGAACTTCCTGTATGAGATAGACGTATTCCATGCTGGCGTTGTAAAAATGGCGTTCTGCCATATCCACCGATGCATCCGCCTGCGAAAAGAACAGTTTTAAAAGGGGCAATGCCAACACTTGAAAAGGGTGGGAAATATTTTTTGATGTACTTTTTAACCACTAAAAAAAAACTATATCATTAACTTCCGTATAGAAACTGCAATACCTAATTATAAAATACGTGTGCATTCTAGCTAAAATATTGTCCCAGCGATTTCGTTATTGAAACTATCAGAGTAACTACTAATCCGCATTTCACACATAAATCGACACTTTTCCCTTCGAAGAGGCGACAATATGGATCGCCGACATCCACTGGCGAGTCTGTCAGAGATTTAACTGTCTCTAATACACCTTGTGATCTTATTTATTTCGTTCGGTAGATTCCTAAGGAAGTGGCACACGCAAAATCACGAATTAAACACTTTGTCCCACATTGAAATATCAATCGGGGCCGATTGCAAGTCGCAAATACGTTAGAAGGTAGTGCGCAGGCGTCCCGCGCGCGGCGGGCTATTACGTCACAGATCGATAACGGTGACATTCAGCTGTGACGTTGTTGCGAGTGATGTCACGGATTGCATGCGGACGTCACGCAAACGGATTGTAGAATTGCACTGCGAAAGATACGAACGAATTTTGGAGGTTTGTAAATGATCGAATGATGGTAAGTTTCCCATCTCATTCACATTCGTTTACAGTAGTGGTGCATACGTTAAATTAGGGAAACTATAGCGTATATTCTGCCCACAGATACAACGATTTAACTTATTCATTGATACTCGAACTTCAGAGAAGAAATGTTTACGCAATCTTTCGAGCAAGGGTGGTTCATAGAGACGTATTCACAAAGATTATTATAGTAAATGTCTGTTATAAAAACAATTTTATGTTTGATTTTAAAATATATTGATATGCATACATATGTACACTTCTCACAGGAAAAATCGGGACACCAGCAATTCAGAATTTTAAAATTTCTTGATTGTAAATGTAACTTTCGGAGGACGTACTGACTTAATCATAGCCATAAATCACTTAATTATGTATATTACTGCGATCAAAGGTAACGACTAGAAATTTAAACAGAAAAATAAATATATAGAGAGAAAAACGTTTATGTATAGAATAAACAAATCGGAGTTTCGGTGGCGGCATTTCCTTTTATGTCAGTCAGCCTAATCAGTTTTGGGATAATGTGATTTTCACAGATTTATTGACTACTATTGACACTATTATTGATGTATTAATTACTATTGTTGTTTAATATTCTTAAATATTGCATTACTATAAAGTTTTCTTCTATCTATAAAAAAATTACCAAAACCAGGTTTAAAACTATTTATAAAATTCTTAAATAAAGCAATTAAATTCGCAAAGAAATTATTTATTTTATGAACCCTCCGTTTATTGTATTTTTAGGAAATATATCTTAGCTATCGCCTGTGTAATCTGACGTCGTTGATCTATTTTCTTGAAATATGGCCAACACTGGGTCTCTTTACAAACTGTCTTTATGTAGCACTGGTTTATTAACAATTATTTAAATATTATTGGATTTATAATACATAACAAACATTGTAAGAAAGCATATTGTTCGTCAATCTAAGTCAGTGCTGAAATATTTATTGTTGAATTTGATACATTTAATACTTTTTCGTTGCTACTGCCCGAAGCTGTGTTACAGACCAAAAGTGTTAGCTATATTTTAATAAAATAGAACGACATTGGATTACACAAGCGATAGTTAAGATATATTTCCTGAAAATACAATAAACGGAGGATTAATAAAATAAATAAATTTCTTTGTGAAATTAATTGCTTTAAAAATTTTGTAAACAATCTTAAACTGTTTTAGTAATTTTTTAATACATAGAAAAATTTTTGTAGTAATACAGTATTTAAGAATACTAAACAACAACAATAATGAATACATCAATAATAGTGTAATTAATCAATGGGAAAATCACATTGTTAAAAAACCAGGAGGCTGATTGACATATTGTCTATTGCTAAAGTATTACATGGGAGCATAAATCAAACTAAGCAACTAATATCATAGTAATAGGTAATATAATTTTAAAATCCCATCGCCATATGTTTTCTTTAAAAAAAGAATTATCTCTACATAACATCAAACAAGTTAAATACATACATGTTATTTCTAAATGGTGCCGTCTACTCAAGAGGCCTTTTAGTTGTTATGTATTTTTTTGCATTAATATTTCCAGTATTCGGTATTTCTAAGGAAACACCGCCACCGAAATTCCAATGTATTTATTTAATGTATAAACCTTTTTCTCTATATATATTTATATTTCTGTTTGACTTTTTAGTCTTTACCTTTGATCGCAATAATACGCACAAAAAAGTTATTTATGGCTTTGATAAGTGCATATATCCTCTGAAAGCTGCATTTACACCCAAGAAATCTTAAAATTCACGATTGCTGGTGTCCCGATTTTTCCTGTGAGAAGTGTACTTAAATTGTTAAGGTAAATACATGTTTTTTCAATATTTTTTTTTCATATATTCATGTATATGAATATCCAATTTAAGACTTTCCACAATTTATACGGAATGTTTCAAAATTAATCTGAAATATTGTTGTGGGCCGTTCGTCATTCAATTCTAAGACAAAAAGTTCCTATAAACATGTGTGATAAAGTTTGTCGTTAATGAGATGTAAGGTACTTCAGCCTTGTTTATACAGGGTGTTAGGTAAACATGCGGCAAACATTCAAGGGGTTATTCCTATTGCCTATTCTAAGAATATTTTGTCCTATGATGGATTTTGAAAAACCTCTTTGTTTCGAAAATACAGGGCGAACAAGATTTGCGACAGTAACAACATTTTATTATCAAAATATACGTGTAAAGTTGCTCAATCTACAATAAATGTTCGAAATGGCTTCCTCCAGCCTCGATACAAGCATTCAATCTTCTCGTCATTGACTGTCGAACTCTTTCAAAACACACCAGGGTTTTTTCTAATTGAGGTTACACCAGCAATTATCCGATTTTCGTCAAATCGTTCAATTCTCCACTGAGTAGCGTAAAACTGTTGACTTCAGAGATCCCCAGATGAAATAATCTAGGGGGTTTAAGTCGGGGATCGAGCAGGCCATGCCGTGGCCACCTCGACAATCCAGCAATCTCCGTATGTTCTGTTAAAGATTACGAGCAACCAAACTGAAATGTGGTGGTGCACCATAGTGCAATAAACCACATTGCAATTCTTGTCGCGTATTGGGCAATCCCCAGAAACTCAGCGGCAGCGTTGCTTCCAATAAAGTTGCGTACACCACGCCAACAAGTTCTTCCTGGTTAAGAAATACCGGTCAAATTAGATAATCACCCACAATTTTCAACCCAAACATTCAACGAGAAACTGATTTTGAAAACAATCTTCAAATATCTCATGCGGATTTTCATCTGCCCAACACATGGTTATAAATGAAAAATCCTTATTGCCATTTCTAGAAACTGGCTTCATCGGTAAAAAGAATCTAGTGTCAGGAATAGACAGATGGCGAACTAATGCAATACGTGGAAGAAAATCAGCACGATAGTAGTACCTGAAACGCCGTTGAATGTGGTATGGCATACAAGAAATTGCCCTTAAGAATTTTCCAAACTGTCCAATAAACTTACATTCAAAGTATTTTGAAATTTTTCGGATCTTCCCTCTATCATCTCCAGCACATTCTGTTCCAATTATACCGTTCTTGCAGTCATTGATTTCCGGCCCTTCCACTTCGTTTTCATGAGCCTTGTTTCACGAAGACGTCGATGAAGTGTTTCGAAGATCTTTCGGTCGGGGACATTACAGGCAGAAAATCAGTTCAATGTACAATCGTCTAGCTTCTAATGAGTTGCCATCAGAAAGTCCATACATGAAAAGCATGTCAGTCATCTCGGCGTTCGTATATACATCATGATAGAGGATTTCACTAACTATTAAAGAACACGTCAAACAGCCAAACGTCACTCAATTTAAACAAATGCGATCGATTAGACGTATTTAAATAAAATCCACTACTAGATAAAACAGCCGTTTCATGTGATCGAGGTCGAAAAAAATAACAACGCATTGTAAACAATTTTTTGTACTTGATAAACTCATTGGCGTACACCATACTTTTATTTACATTAATAATTTCAACGAATATCGAATATGGTTGTCGCAAATTTTGTTCGCCCTGTATATTCGAAACAAAGGTTTTTTTCAAAAATCATCATAGGACAAAATATCCTTAGAATAAGCCAAGAAATAACCCCTTAAATTTTTGCCGCATGTGTACCTAACACCCTGTTTATTTCTTACAGTTATTCAACCGTTCCGTAACCAACGGAATGATTGACAGATGGCGTACGGATTTTACATTGTCACATTACGCCATCTGTCAATTATCCCGTTGTAGCTCAATACGGTTGAATAACTGTAAGAAATATATAAACAAGGATTCCACATTACTTTCTAAACACACTGTATCTGTAGAATCTATACCGTAAGGACTTGCGTTTGTGTTACTATGATGAGGTAAAAAATAATAATGATAATAAAAAAAGAATAACTCCGGCGAAATTGACGCGGGAGCCTTCAAATGCAATTGACATTAATAGGTCGATGTACAGGAAACGTTAATTGTGTCTGTTTCATTTGCATTCGCCTGTTGTTACGCATTATGTCAGTCGGTTCTGTTTAGTGAATTGAATAGTGAAGGTATGAGACATTGTATAGGTATTTTAATAAAGAAAATTTCAGTTCTTGCAAGGCATTAAATACACTGTAAAAAAAGTTGCAGTAAAATTACATGTAAAATCGTTGGTAACAAAATTGCCTACAATTTTACAGGTAAATTTGCCTTCAGTAAAATTTTCTACCATCTAGTAAATCTCACATACTGATGTGGTTTTCCAAGATAGTACTATAAGAATCGTATGTAATATTATATGAACACTATATTTACCGATCACTGAAGTAATTTTCATACGTACTTTTATCAAGAGAGCAAGCAACTTACCTAATTCTTTTATAGCACCAATAGGTCATACTGAATCGCTCAACAGGGATCAAGAATGAACACGCTTACGCGAAACCTACGATTGTTGTGACGGTACATGATATCATTGAGCCAATAATAAGTTCGACAAACGAATAGAATTACCTACGCGCACAGATAAAATAATCCAATTAACCATCACATTGCGACGTATGAATTTTCGTATTTCCATGATATTCTATAGTTTTACCCAAAATTCAAGTTAAAAACAATAAATATAAGATCCCATTTTTTACAGCAAAATTAATAGTTCACTAGTAAATTACTTGTAAAGTGCACTAAATACCCCAAAAAAAAATGTCAATTTTACACTTTTAGTAAATTTTGAGAGTAAATACAAAATTGTACATGTTTTTTCCTGTATTTCCTTTTGAATTTTTGTTACATCTTTAAACTACATGAAAAAGCTATAAATTTTACCGAAATTTCTTTTCCATGTTAATATCTTAGAAAAACATGTAAAACAAATTTACATGATGTATGTGGTAATAATTCACAACGTTATACATGTATATTCCTGATTTCTGATGGCAAAATTACTGTAATTTTTTACAGTGTAGCACCAACATTCTTTCTCTAATTTTGAACTGGTTAATTGCTTTACTTATCTCTTCAGTCGTTTTTTATTTTATTTATAACACTCTTAATTAATTGGGATCGCCTTTTAATATAAAAAATACATATTTACTTTTCGGTATTAATTTTTTATTCCTTTCAAAGAAAAAAGGTTGGCGATCAGAACATACCCACTTTAAAATTTTACATATCGTAACTTGCGATAACTACTGACATACATATAATCTCATTAGCAACATTTATTTGCAGTGTTGCCAGGTTTATTGATTTTTCAGTAGATCTATTGTTTTAGTGAATTGTGGTTAAGTTGAAACGAACTATTGGCTTAAATTACGACTGATACCAGATTTATTTGTGTTAAAACCGTGCTAAACCGTTAACAATATTTTAGTCTACAATCTGAAGAGACTACAACCAGAGTACAGTACCGAGTAAGGACAAGAGAGGAGTTATTGCGGTCCAAATTTCTAAACTAAACTTCACACAAACAACAGCTTCCCAAAATGGCAGTTTGTTATTGTTTACGTTCGTATCTACACAAATTAGTTTACTCATCCATTTAATCTATATGATTTACTTGTTTTATTTATTATGTATTTTATTAGTTTTGAATTACCCCTGCAGTTTTAAAAACATTTAATGAACTAATGATATTCTTGTGTAAAAGTAAGATTCGGTGCCAGTGGCCATAACATTATCATACTTTCTTATATATTATATTGTTTGGTTTAAGTGAAATAACTCAAATTATCGTGAAAGAAGACACCAAGGGTATCATGTTGTAGTGCCAGTCACTCTCGCAAGATAAATTTTGATGCTAACGATGGTCGCATTTCTTGGGATTTCCGAATGGAATCTAATATATATGACACGACAAGAATAAGAAAGTACATGAATAAGAAACTATTATCGTTGTGCAGAGATTCCTAGGTTCACATTAATCAATTTATTTCTTAGATACACATTTTAAGCTAGATTGCTATTTATCGCAGTAACTAACTTAATTCATTTATGTTCACTTTTTAAAATAATGTGATTTTGGTTTGAATTGCATTCTATTGGTATACAATTTTAATCACATTATTCACATTTATAGACAATTCGATATATTATAGTGCTACGTTCTGAACTCTATCCACCTGTGCACCCCAGACATTATTGTTGACAAACCCAATGCAGGGTCGGATTGTTAGAAATGAAGTAGTCGAATAGAAAGGAACAATCTTTGTATCGCACAGAACGATATATACATAACTCTTGAACCCCAATAAAAGTTATTGTGTATTGTGTCAGAAATTTGAAAGTCCCTTCACCGATGCTGTTGCATTTTTATTAATTTATTTGAGAAAGAACTACAACATATTTTATTCCTGGAAGAATCTTTACACTATAAAAATATAAACAAAGATTATTTCATAAAAAGGAAAGAATATGAACATAATTATCGTAAACACTTGGAAATATATGTATCACTTAATCAAACATGTATTTTACTGGAATCGTGTTTTCTATTTACTATAAACTGTTTATAATATTTGTAACAAATTCAGAATAAAAAACGCATAAATTTGTGTTTTTTTTTTTAATCTATTTTTCTACTTCCTTTAAAATATAAATTATTCTACACGTTTGAAAATTCCCGGCAACAGCTTTACAAAATGGCAGCTGGGCTTGAAGGTCATTCAAAACGGACCACTCAAGAATAATGGATTTTTGCGAACATGTCCTTACTGTAATATACTATGTTACAACTATCCCTTACAAGTTTGGCGCCCAATGTGGGGCATCTAAAAACTTGTAAAAAGAAATAAGTGTTTTTTTTTATGTAGCGTACACGACACTCTTTATGTTAGCCATCTGATCATATTTAGTGGATAATCTCGTAATATTTTAAGATTCCACATTAAAGTCGGTTCTGTGCGTACTTACTAGTTTTTCTGCTAAATTAGTTTTATGTTACCGCATTCTAACGAAAAATAATGAACCATTGCTTATGATAAAGGCTATTTTTATAATTGGAAAACGGTTGGACATCAGAATCTGCAAAAAAAAAGAAAATAAACATAGACTCACCTCTTGTAAAGTGACCGTGTTTTGTTTCTTCACAGTCAAATTCAGGTACCTCTCTTGACATTGACAGAACTTCGCGGTCTGCTTGTCGAACTTCTTCTTCCGGTCTTGACGCCCCCTATCTGCTTCTTCCTGAACTCTTCCAGCGTTTGCAGTATTTGGGTGTAGCCGTTATCTAACTGTAAATCGAAAAGAAAGAAACATGAAAGAAAAAAACACACTTTTTTGTGCACATTAATATGCCTAAAATAGGATTTGGCCGCGTGCTCATACGTCATACTTCGACGAACGTGGGTGGATAGAGATTAAATATCTATTATACGTCTGGGTCTGGCCACGCAAATAAAATCTATTCGTACGCCCACTGGGCGAGAGTGGTGAATCCCGTCGAAATTGACGAAGATATATAATTAATGATATATATTTTAAATAATATACGTTGGTGTTGTTATTTTTAAAATGAGTTTCGTTGAAATGTTGCAATTAGTTTTTACGTTGGATGTCGTTTAAAAGTGGTGCAAGAAATGTATTTTGAAATGAATGAAAAATATTTCTTTTAATTACTTTTCCTGTTAGCAAATTTAACGATGAAGGAACCTAAATTTGATAAACAACGGAAGTATAATGGTTTTGGTTTTAAATAAACGATATCTGAAATGGATATGGTGATATTGATAAGAAAAATACTATTTTTAATGACTTGTATGTAGGAAAATTGCGCATAAAAACCTATACTATACAGGGTGATTCTCAATATATGCGACAAACTTTAAGAGCTGATTCCTGAGGTTATTTTGATCAAACAAGTTCATATGAGTATATGTCCAAAACGGTTTGGTTTTAAAGTTATTGAATGTTTAATAATAAATTATGAACTATGACTAACACGATATAATATCACAGTTGGTTCTTCAAAAACTATTGTGTTGAGAGGGAATTGTTTATTTGTCATTTCAATATTTGTCAATAGTTGTCAGAGTATTCATTCAGTTTATTGCCAGTTTCTGTTTTCTAAAATGAATTCAGGAATGCTGAGATGTGTGATATGCATTTGGTTTACGGTCTTGCCAATGGAAATTCGCGTGCTGCTACACGTCTTTATAAAGAACGATACCCGAACCGTATCATTCCGCATCATTGAATATTTGCCCGTCTTCACCAACTTCTTAGTGAACCGGGAAATTTAAAAAAACGGACGACTGATAACGGTCACCCATCTACAGTGAGAACTCCACAAGTTGAAGAAATGGTACTAAATGAAATTGAGGAACATCCTACTACAAGCACCAGAAAAATTGTGTTTGCTTTAAACATTAGTCAGGCCACAGTTTGGAGAATATGAAAGATCAACTGTTGTATCCATATCACATTCAACGGTGCAGGCACTTTTGCCGGCAGATTTCCGCCAAAGAGTGGCTTTTTTGTCAATGGATGCATCACAAATCGCACACAAAATCTGACTATTTGGCTCAAATATTCTTCACCGACGAGGCTACTTTCTCTAGAAACGCGATTATTAATTTTTATAATAATCACATATGGGCCGAAGAAAATCCGCACGAACTAGTGAATGCCCGTAATCAGTATCAATTCTCTGTCAATGTGTGGGCCGGAATTGTTGGAGATCACTTGATAGGTCCAAATTTTTTACCGATGCGGTCAAATGGCGAGGTATACCGCAATTTTCTTGAAGAGGAGCTACCATTACTGCTGGAAAAAGTTCTGTTGCAATTAAGATTACAAATCTATTTTATGCATGACGGTGCTCCAGCGCGCATTTTAGTTTAGTTGCTCGCGAATTTTAGACAATACGTATCCAGATCGGTGGATAGGAGGGAGGTCCACAACCGTGGCCTCCTCGGTCTCCAGACTTAAATTCTTTGGACTTTTTTCTCTGGGGTCATCTTAAATCATTAGTTTATAGGACTCCCATTGAAAATGTAAATGAACTGAGAAATCGTATTATCGCAGCTTTTCAAACAATTCGAAATACCCCTGGTATTTTAGAACGACTTCGCAGTCAATACGACGGAGGATAGAAGCTTGTATTGCAGTTGGGGGCGGTCATTTTCAACAGTTAGTAAAAGTTAATTTTGTTTACTAATTATTTGTTAATTTATAATAAAACGTTAATTATGTTACTTACTATTAACATTATACAACTTAGAATTAACGATTTTGGATATATGTTCTTATGAACTTTAATGATCAAAATAACCCCAGGAATCAACGCTTAAAGTTTGTCGCATATATTGAGAATCACCCTGTATATTACAGATATCCGAACTTTTAGAAACTCTCGTTTTCCAATTCGCAAAATGCAGTATAGTTAATTGCAGATACGATTCAAAGCTTAGAACGATTAACAATAGCTTTACTTTTTTTTGTTTGAATTGGTTTTCAACTAACGAAAAATTGACAGAATATCTCAAACATATAGATAATGAAAATCTTACATTTTGACTTCATCTCTTGTTCCTCTTTCTAAAATTACCACAAAAATAGTGTTTGAGTCCACATCAATTAGCTCAATTTGATAATTGTAACCGTTTTCACTGTGTTTCAATCCCTTGACTATTATTTGAAAGCTGACCCGATGAAGATTTGAATGAGAAGTGAAATCGGTAATAAATTTAATAAAAAATCAGGAAGTGCTTTAAGGCAATTAAAATGAATTTTGTTGTTGTTCATCAATACACTTGTTGTTGATTCAATACACATGCTCGTTGGAGATTGCCCATTATGGATTTGGTGACGTCAAAATTTGTATTATGCATTATAAGCATAAACAAAAGCCCGAGTGAAAAACAAACGACTACAACATCAATAAACAAAAAACTATAAGTACCAGTGCGCATACACAAGTAACGAAAGGACGTCGTATACACATGTAGGTTAATAAGAAACAAGCCGATATGGAAATGCGCTAGAAGAGAGTCTACGCTGTCCATGTACCCCGATATTAAAGCTTTTCATGTTATATTTATTGCCTCATGAATTGTAAAGTGTAAGCTAATGTATACGGCGTATATATGTATATAGTCTTTAGAGTGCACATGCATTTACAACAAGCGCACGACAGGACTTTATAAGAGCGGCAGCTGAACAGGAACCTGTTGTGGTTTATTATATGCTCGTATACTATAAGCAAAACAGTTATATCTCGGTCACATGTACGCACCTTTAAGCGTATAAAATATATTGTTCTCTAACTGCTTCATCATATACATATATGTATGTACACTGTTAAATTATATGGTTATTGCATGTATAAGTCATTATTGTCGGTGCAACTGTGGCAAGTAAAAAAATGGCGCGATAACTGTCAGTAAACGACCCATCGTGTTTTTGCGGACTTTCTCGTCGAGTCGAGTTCCCTATATATACGTCTGAGTGACAGCGAATGTAATCGTGAATCACCTTCGATTAAGAAGGTTAACCCGTGTAGGTATATGGATTCATTCCGGCTGCCCGCGACCTGGCATTGTGGCTTACGTCATTCGTTACTTTGTAGATATCGGAGACAAGGTGTTTTCGGACAGGTATAATGTGCATGCGTTCATCAACACGCAATTAACGAACAAGAAAGAATGAGCTTAGTATATGTATTGAACAATGAATCGGAAGAGTGTTGACGATTACTTCTCGGAACGGATAAATAAAATAATTGAATGAGCATATACCATAGAGTGGGGCAATTTCGATCGCATGGGGTAAAATCGATCAATCCTGATTTTACGGCAATTATTTAGTCTAGCATCTATGGAAAGGATAAGAAAGTTTTGCAACACAGTCATTTAATAAACTTTGTTTATAACATTGATAACTAACTGGCTTTTTAAGTATTGCATTAAAGTTTCCTGTGTTAAAAAAAATAATTTCCGATGGAATGACAACGAGTAATATTTCATACAGACGGAAACAAACTACTACTGGGAAATCCCACTAGGACTAAGCGAATTTTCGAAAAGGGATAAGGTGAAAAGAATCAATTGTCATTCATTCTTCACCGTTTCTTTTTTTGACTTTATGAAAGTGTTAGAAAACAAGAGAGTAAGAGGAAATAACACCTCATGGGAATACGATCAGTTTGAAAAGTAAAAGAACAAAGAACATGCTCATAGAACAACGTAGAATATGACATACTCATGTTTCTACGTTGGTTTTATTGAAAATTATGGTGAGAAACTATAAAAAAAAAGTATGGCCTGGCGGGAGACAGGAATATAACCCCAAATAGCTCCAAAGCTCTATCAGGACAGTAAGATAGAACACTTCATCCATTATGAAAGCATCAGAAAATAATGGGGTGCCATATTCATTATCCTGTAATTAGCGAAAGCTGTTGGGGGATGTGAAGGCATGAATTATTATTATTATTATTATTATTACTTCAAAATACTTTAAAAAACCGGTAGTTTTAAGGAAGAAAAGATGACTTTTGTATTTCTCCAAGTTGACGAAATTTAGGAAATTTCCAAAAACAAATTATCCAGCTGGTCATAGAAAGGGAAGCTACGTTTTGAACTGAGAGGGAAGCGCGTTGGATGAAATTTTGTTAGTTTTAGTTTATTGAATTATTATAGTTTATATCATTATTTATCTGTTTGCCATTCTATAATAATATTTTTCTGTTATTTCGGTAAGTTTCCTTTTTTTAAATTCAATTTTTGTTATTGATTTACCTCGTGTAGCTTTCAAATCGGTTTTTAAGAAAATAGATGGGTGATTGGAATTGCCCCTTATTATGGGGCAAAACCGATCACGATTGATGTATTAAAAAATAGTGTTTAATACATTGGGTTAATATACATGATGGTATGTGTAGCTAAAGATGTATGATTATATATATTTTTTTCATTTTTCTTCGATCAATAATAACAATTGGAGCTCAGAAATAGTAACATAAAACTGATCGGATTACCCCAACTTTAGGTACGCTATGAGTTTCTTCAAGTAAAAAAATTGTTTACAATGCGTTGTTATTTTTTCAATCTCGATCACATGAAACGGCTGCTTTATCTAGTAGTGGATTTCATTTGAATACGTCTCATCGATCGCATTTGTTTAGATTGAGTGACGTTTGGCTGTTTGACGTGTCTTTAATAGTTAGTGAAATCCTCTATCATGATTTATACGAACGCCGAGATGACTGACATGCATCTCATGTATGGACTTGCTGATGGGAACTCATTAGAAGCTAGACGATTGTACGATGAACGATTTCCTGCCCATAATGTTCCCAATCGAAAAATCTTCGAAAACATTCATCGACGTCTGAATGATGAAACAGGCTCAATGAAACGAAGTGGAGGGCCAGGAAGATCAATGACTGCAAGAACCGTGCAATTGGAACAGAATGTGCTGGAGATGATAGAGGAAGATCCGAAAAATTGCAAATACTTTGAATGTAAGTCATTGGACAGTTTGGAAAATTCTCAAGGACAATTTGTTGTATCCATACCACATTCAACGCGTTCAGGCACTACTACCTGCTGATTTTCCTCCACCTATTGCATTATGTCAATGGATATTGCAAACATTAGTTCGCATCCCTCTATTCCTGACACAGATTCTTTTTACCGATGAAGCCAGTTTCTCAAGAATTCCAATAAAGAATTTTCATAATAACCATGTGTGGGCAGATGAAAATCCTCACGAGGTATTTTAAGATCGTTTTCAATATCAGTTCTCGTTGAATGTTTGGGTTGGAATTGTGGGTGACTATATCTAATTGGACCGGTATTTCTACCAGGAAGACTTATTGGCGTGGTGTACTGTAACTTTTTGGAAGCAACGCTGCCTGAGTTTCTGGAGGATGTACTATACGTGACAAGAATTGCAATGTGGTTTATGCACGATGATGCACCACCACATTTCAGTTTGGTTGCTCGTAATTTTTTAACTGCAACACACGGAGATCGCTGGATTGGTCGAGGTGGGCCACACGCATGGCCTGCTCGATCCCCAGACTTAAACCCCCTAGATTATTTCTTCTGGGGATCTTTGAAGTCAATAGTTTACGCTACTCCAGTGGAGAATTTGGACGATTTGCGAAATCGGATAATTGCTGGATGTAACTCAATTAGAAACGACCCTGGTGTGTTTAAAGGAGTTCGACAAAAGCCATGTGTTCGAAACGGTGCCCCTTCACTTCGATACATTTATTTATTCGCAATTGAAATGCTATTCAACGATACAAAACCGTACTTTATTCAGTACTTGACAAGCCGTGAATATTTACACATTGTCCGATCCCCATTTAGATTATTAATTATTAATCCTATATCAATATACTGAAAAGCATCAAGTTCAAAGTCATCTCTCCTTAACCATGTCATCGTACGCCATCAATACGCATAATTTGCAAGTTATAATAGTGAAATGAACTCGAAGATTACTACACGTATTTATTAACAATATGCTGAAAGAGTTAACATATGTATGTTAATGAGTTGGAGAAAAACTTAACAAACATAACATGTACCTAAAAAAAAAACAGAATTTAAAATTCCAGTTTCAAGCATTAAATACATAAAAAAAAATAATTTTGGATAAGAACGGTTATTAAAGAAAAACGTATAGGCGAAGTCATGAATGTTTGTAGTTACGTCATTAACAGGTCGGTAAAGTAAAGACAAGCGTAGTTTCAAAAAATTGGAAGCATTCATATCGACAAGCGAGATAGAAGTATATAACATAAGTCGTAGCTACTTAAGCTATACGTCCATATTTTATTAAATATCAACAAACTAGTTGAAGTGAGATAGAATACGGTCGAGTAATGCGTAAATAAGACCTTTCATAATGTTTACTTCAGGGTATGCAACCACGCCATTTTAATCCATTTTACCGCTCCGTTGACATTTGACATCTGCTTTTTACTGTTTATTGACCCTTCTTTAGGTTTGAATTTTTATTTACTTCTATTATTTCTTTTACCAAAAGTTCTTTTCAGAGCTATAGTGAAGTAAATCGTTTGGTTTGTGGTAAGTTAAGAGGTGTTAAAGAAACATACAAAGACTTAAAACATTTTTTTAGGTTAAAGTTCAAGATGCCCGGTAAACGACTTTATTAGTTCTTGTTGCCAAGAGTTGGTCAGTCGTTTACTAGTGTATTTCGAGGAGGAAAAGCGAAATGGAAGTCCTCTAATATCCGTTGATACGGTCCATGAGGTAAATTGTAATTGGTTATTATTAAATCAAAACTTACATACAAATTGTAGAGAGTTGCGAATGCTTTGGGCACTTCTTATGGGTATCATCTACAACACAAAGCGCAAGAAGGAAGCTATATCTGCTGTTCCTTCATCGAGTGCTTCAACAGCCCTGTACAAGGCACGATT
The DNA here is from genome assembly GCA_004143645.1 of Protaetia brevitarsis. NCBI lineage: Eukaryota > Metazoa > Arthropoda > Insecta > Coleoptera > Scarabaeidae > Protaetia > Protaetia brevitarsis. The sequence goes on along the minus strand of RXPK01003618.1, from coordinate 66,937 downwards.
GATGCCCAAAACATGTGATGTGTCAGAGAGTAATAAAATGGATGTGCGTAAAGTAATTTATGGTTAAGGTTTATGTTATTGATGAATTACTTCGAGCACATGGGCATAAAGTTTCAACACTTCCTCTGTATCACTGCGATTTCAATGCTATCGAATTTATATGGGCACATGCGAAAGGATATTATAATAAGCATATTGGTCGGAATGGTTATGGCGATAAACAAGTATTGGGAATGTGGCAAGAAAGTTTGGACAACTGTACACCAGACACCTGGCAAAATTGCATAAATCACACAGGGAAAATAATTAAAGAGTGGTACGAAGGTGAAGCAAACATGACTTTGTTCTGACAGTTAATTGCGGATCAGAAGATGAGAGCGAAGACACAAATTAAATATATTTTTAATTTCACTATTCTTTTCTTTCAATATTGACATATTTTAATTTAATTTACTGCAATATTATGTTTTGTATATACCATTGTATTGGAATTATGTTTGCTACATAAAATAAAAACATCATCTTTCGTTTAATTAATCATTGGTAACGTATATTAAACTAAATACTTTTATGTTGCTTGAATATTTTCTACATTTTGATTTGCAAATAGGTTTTTGATATGAGAACTATATTATTGCGGTAATACATTATTTCATTGAGAACACATTTAATAATAAGCTTAGCCTGATCACGAAAGCATTGTCAATAGAAAAGTTCACTATTTAGAATCCTATTTAGTTGCATTACTCATGATTGTTGTTAAAACGCAACGTTGACTAAAAACTGAACCAATTCTTTCAGTTATAAGAGAAAATCTATTAAAACTGCGTATAACCTCATTAAATTTGACAATTGTCATTTCGTACAGTTCATTGTGAACAATGTTGGTGTGCCTGAATTTGTTCAGACGTCCTGCCATACGTCATAGCAAATATGCGTAACTACAAACATTCATGATCTGACCTGTACTTATTCTTTACACACGTGTATTAATTGTAAATGTTTTGGACGAGACTGTACCTGGAGGTATACTATAGTCTTATCAGCACGACAATTACGAATCGTCTGTCACAAAGCGATGTTGTGGGTGATTCATTTGGGAGAGACGTGCCTGCCGATAATATAATTTATCTACATAATAAAACAACGCGCAAACTCCTCTAGAACTTATAAATACACGCATATAATACGACTTGGAAATGTTAAATATCAGGTGCTATATAGACGAAACGCGATTTATCAAATTCCACTGAAAGTTTTTGTATCAATTGCAATTTAGCTAAATTCGCACTTATACAGTGTGTTAAAAAAAGGTTGTCGGATATTTTACCCAATTGTAGTACTGGTGGAAATAAACAAAAAGTCTTAGTCAACATGGGTCCGCAATTCAAATGGTTTTGAAAATATAGTCGATTGCATATTGTTTTAGTAGGATAAAAATTTCTAAAGAAATTCTGATCGCATGTAAATTAAACAAATGTTTATTTAAAGTAAAACTAAAGAAATTGTTCTACCATGTCCACCGTTCATTTCTAAGCACGCTTCACACCTTCTTATGAAAGATCGACGCAATCTTTCGAAAATTCCTGGAGTCCTCCGAATTTCCTCGCAACAATTTACGATTCGTTGCCTGAGTTCTTCCAAATTGTTTACAGATCGTGCGTACACTAATTGTTTTAGATACCCCAAACATAGAAGTCTAGAGATGTCAGGTCGGGGACCTAGGAGCCATGCAGTTGGTCCACCCGTCCTATCATCTCTCGTTGTAATCTTGATTTAAGAATTTCTAACTACGATGGAAAAATGCGCAGGAGCTCATCGTGCATAAACCACATATTTAATCTGTTAAAAAGTGGCACGTCTTCCAACAAAACGGGTAATTCATTTCTAGAAAAAATCAAGTATACTTGGTCCCGTTAAACGATTAGGGAGAAATACTGGACCAATTAAACAGTCTCCAAAAATAGCAAGCAAACATTTAGCGAAAAACGGTTTTGGTGATGCAGTCAACAACAGCTGGGGATTTTCATCTGCCAGACGTGATTGTTATGAAAATTGAATATTCCGTCTCTTGTAAACCCAGCCTCGTCACTAAATAAAATCTGAGTCGCAAAATTATGAGTTTCTGCAGCTTTCGTAAAGCCCATGACAAAAACCTACGTGCATCATAATCGTGAGGAGCAAGAACTTGCACGCGTTGAATGTGGTAGGGATAGAGCTGATGTTCCGCAGAATTCGCCAATGAGAGGATGACTGACGTTCAGTTCTGCGGCAAGTCTTCGGGTGCTAATATTTGGGTTGTCTTCTACCCGTCTCAAAATATCTAATTCTACTGCAGGAGAAGAAACTGCTCTAGGTCTACCAGAACCACCATTAATTTTAAATGAATCAGTTTCGGACAGCCAGATATGAAGTCTTGAGGAAATCTTATCACTCGGTAACAACCGATTTGGAAATTCTCGCATACATACGCCGTGCTTAGTGACATTACCATTCGCACGACCATACATAAAAATGCATATCGGCCATTTCTGCATTTGTGTACTTATGCATAATTTGAGAATAAAAAAAAATTGACGCAAATGATAAATAATCTGATGACACGAGCTAAACAGAACTAATTTTAAGTCACAATCAGTTGTTTGACAAAGGGAACTATTCTCAAACCGAAAAAATGTTTTTTTTTTATTTTAAAATATGCAATAAAACTTGAAGTTGCGAACCCACACTGAGAAAAATGGGGGTATTTTACATAATAAATGCTGTATAATTTACATAACCTATTCTGTATCATCCTCTTTACGTAATATATTATGGAAATTATTTTTACTATTTAAAATCACAGATCTTTTCAATGTAAACTAATATTACATAGTAGAAATACCGTCGTACACGAATTATACCTAATTAATTATGTAGTGCCTAACCTAGTTTATGTATACGACGGGTACCTAAAAAAAACTTCACCTGGCCGAAGTGTAGCCAGATATTACGAATATTTTATTACTCACTAATACATTGCTATTTTCAAAACAAGTGCGGGAAGCGGGAAGTGAATTTTTTCGCATGAGTGCTTGTTTGAAACAGAAGCGAGTCTCTTCATTTGCGCGAATGCGTGAAATTTGTACGGGCACCGTTGTTTGTGCAATATTTTTTGACGACCAGATTATAAATAAAAGGTAAGTTTGTTTACATTGTAGTAAGTTGAACATGCTGTACATCTATTGCTTCTAACTAATTGCGTAAATATGTTCAGTACAGAAAATGAACACACTAATGTTTGTTAGAATTGCATAGTGACAGTTTAGTTAACATTTCTGACGCATTATGTTCAAGATGGGGTTCTAGATTGTTTTGTTTTAATATTTATAATATATCTTCATTTCTAATTAATATTATGTAGAAAAATAACATTTTCGAAAATGAAATGCTGTTACGCTTTCAGGATTTGTTCTGGGGAATTTAATTTAATGATTGGCGTTTCTGCGATGATACAAAGTTGTGACAAACTCACGCGGTCACATCACGCCAATATTAACCTGTACGACACGACGCCGGCCGGTTTCGATATTTCAGTTCTTCCTCTTTAGTGAAACTATTTTGAATTTGGTGAGTACATATTATGTTATTGTATATGTAGGTAGCTTATATAAAATGAGGTGCACTATATGCAATTATCATTGTGCAAGTATTGCAAAATATAATGCACACCAGTATGTTCATCGGCATTGGCAAAATGTTCGTTTCAAATGCGTTGTAGGTAGTTGCAAGATGGTGTTCAAAACGTACAATGCTTTTAACGCCCATGTCTATAGATATCATGTTGAAAAAAAAATTGTCCATTACACTTCCCCTTACACCATGTGTAATCAAACTTGGTAAATAATTTATACCTCTTCAATCACTGCATATTCTAATACCATCCCATTTGATTTGTCATTAAACTTTTAATTAAGTAGAGTTAATATATAAGTAGAACATCCTGAATTTCGACTATATAGTCCTTTTTCACTTTTCATTACAATCACAGTGTTTCTATCTATAGCACGCATAGGACGTGTTCGACTACTAATTAACTTAAATAATTTCTCTCCTAGAAGTAGCTAGTTGCCCCTGTTAGTATTTGAGTTGTTGAAGCACTTTTAGAGCGCCTAACTATTCCAATATAGGAAGTGATTTCTCGTTTATATTTAAATAAATTTGTCTACATTATATAATTTTTTATTTAGGATCAGACCGATATTGTACATTCATAGAAAGCGAAAATGTGGACGAAGAGGGATACTCGACCTTTTAGAAGGCCTGAAAGTGGCATTTAAGCCTTTATTTCATCTTTAATTTAAATATCCAACGCAATTTGAAATTACTTTAGAATTTTTACAAAGATTTTTTTGTAAAATTCATCCGGATTCTGGCTCAAAAACTAAAAAAAATTCAGGAACTAAAAAAAAAATATTCAATTTCTTAAATAAGTTAAGATTTTACTGTTTAAAGTTTTATCAAAAATTATATACTAACTTTTAAAAACTTATATACTATACTTATAGATATACATGTTCATATGCTTCAATGTTTAATCCTTCCAATCCACGTACACAGTTTCAACAGAAGTTGTGTTACATTTTCTTTAAGGAGAGATGTGGCAAAAAAGAACAGATAACAGGAATGTTTTTTTTTAGTATCTTCTAATTTTTATTGATTGTGCTACACATATTTTCGGTCTTTCAACCTTCATCAGGCATAAAACTTAAGAAATGTAATAGTCAAAATTAAACATGAAAACTGTGTGAGAGGCATTGGAAAGGGTTCGCCCGCGATGCAACAGCCAGGTTATATTTCTTAGGTTTTATGTCTAATGAAGGTGGAAAATCCGAGATAGGCCAGGCTAGATGTAGTAAAATTAATAAAAATTAGGAAGTACTTGCTACAAAAAAGAATTCTCTTTTTTATTTAAATTTAAATTAATTTAATTATAAACACCACGTACGCAAAAATAAGTATTAAGCATTGAAGTTTTATGGAAAAATTGTACAACTTTTCTAAACTTTACTATATTTATTATTCTTAGATGTAATATGTTTGCATATATATGTTGAATGCTTTGTTTAAGTTTGTTTAAGTGTTGTTGTTTGTGTTTGTTAGTAACATACCTTAAGTAATAAAAATGACAAATTCACCTTTCTGTTTTCACGTGGACATCCTAAATATTAAATACCATTCTCAATATATTGATATCCTTTATTTATAGAAGCATTAGAAAATATTTCTAATCTATTTCTATCTAAAGTATAGAATAAACAATGTTACTGCTATACAAAATATATTATAGCTTGGAAAATGCACGCCTACAGCTATGTTTTAAGTGAACTACAGGTTCATATGTCGGGCCTACTTCCAGTTTTTCTTTGAACAATTTGTATATTGCTTGATTTTCCTGAAAACGGATAGAATTGACAAGCATGTAACAAATATCCGAGGAAACGTATTTTATATATTGGAGTAAGCAGTGAAACTGTCTGAGGAATGGGCCTATTATTTAATCCGGTTTAAATGTATTTCTTGCAATATTCATTATTTTTGGCTTTGGCCGGCTGTGTATGGAAATAAGACGGTATTGCATTCAATAAAATTCCAATGGAAAATATAGGTACCACAGTATTACTGTAAATTTTTATTGGAAAATTACAAGGTAAGAATAATCAGTATTAATACATATTTTATGTAAATCTAAAGAATACTTTATTTAAAAATACATTGGAGAAGTAAATAACTTATAGTTGTAATATTACATAACTAAGTATGTAGTTTATTACATAACAAATATGGAAAAGTACATAATATATCATGTTCTGTAAATTTACAGATAGGTTTGTAAAATTACATAACCTAACGTTGGCAAAAAAATTGCCAACGATAAGTTATGTAATCTTACAATGTGTTTTCTCTCCGTGCATGTTGACTAAGACTTTTTTGTTTATTTCCACCAGTACTATAATTGGGTAAGATATTCGACAACCTTTTTTTAACACACTGTATATACGAAAGGAAAAAAAAAGCTGGTTGTATTATATTTTCATAACGACATAAAAAATTTATATTATGCAAAACTAAAACATGTCTATTATACATATACATAGGTGCATTGTGGCAATGACGAGCTAGTAGACTTTTAAATACCATATTTCTGATGTCACAAAAAATAATCGGGAAGTAAAAATACCAGTTTTTTTTTTTGTTGCGAATATTCCGAATTCTTCATATTTTTTTTTCTTGAATCCGTTTGATGGAAAGAAACGATTATTATAAAAATTTACGAAACATTACAAACGCCTTATCCTTTTCCGATATACATATATATAGGTCCGCATCGTTCAACGAAGGATGAATCGTGAAATGTGAGATGTCGCTATTTCGCAATCTCTCCTGGCGCGGATGCGTCGTTCGTTGTAAGCACAACTCGTGCAGATGCCGAGACGAAGATGAGCAGGCACGAGAGAGAGACGCGGATCACGCCGAAGAAGGATTTTAATAAAACGGGCAGGTGTTTTTAAATGTCAACGTGTGCATTGGCGCGGGCTTTGTGTGTTTAAAAGAGCGACTATTACTACTATTTTACTATAGGTTAAAAAGTGAATAAATATCTGGGTAGGATTAGTCAAGATTTAGCATTTGTTTTAAGTCAGTAATGGGTCAAAATTGAAATATCTATTATGTAATTAGAACGTTCATTAAAAAAAATAATTCGCCGGAGAAATGTAGGTAAGTCGAATAAAATATACAACGTGTGTCAAAAAGTACGCATCATATGATTTTTTTATTACACTGAGAAAAATGGGCTGAGTAAAGTGTTTACTTGATAAAAAAAATTATTTACAATAGATAAAGTTTTACTTGGAACTATTCTCGTTAACTAATACCGGCAATTAAACCCAGTTTCCTGAATGCAAGTTGTTACTGTAAATAGTGCTTTTATTAACGGCTATTATACAGCGTACTTGACAAATTTGTGGTAAGTAACGTATTACTTATGACTAAGTACTGGTACTGTATCTAACTACAGCACATGGTTAGTAAAAGTAACAACAATGCTGATCGCTATTAAAACTCATGTACTTTCTTAAATAGGTAACAACTTGCCACAACTATGGTTATTTGAGTTTTGCTGCCACCCCGTGATTGTTTTATTATTCCTGATTGGCTAATGCGGTGGAGTAATGAAATAGTCCCCGAGACTGCTACGCGCGCAAGCGCGGGCTAGCGTCAAATAAGAGTCACGGACGTGGGAAAAGGTCGTCGAAAAAGGGTGGCCAAGGAGTACGGCCATTGTAGACCAGTTGGAACGCAAATATATTAAAAATACCGGGTGAGTTAACTCAAGGCCCCATCCGTATAAGGAATCCCAGCGAAAGAAGAAGTGCCGAGCCTATAAGCAATCGGATGTTTCAAGATTGCAGTTTTAAACCACGTGGTGGGATATTTGAATTCCCCATCATTGTGATGATATCTGCGCTCGCTGGTGAAGTTAAAGTGTGGATGCCGTCGCTACCTGAGTGACAGTCCAAGTGCCACCTACAGTTAGGGATACCCCGACGAAGTAGCCGTTTTCGAGGCAATCACCGGACATAACCGCCATGTACGCCGGCAGAGGATCAACTCGCCGAGACAACGCCCAGTACAAAGAAGCACCAGAAACCGCAAGTTTACCGTCTAGGTATATTATTTCTTTGTTTGTTATTAGTTGTAACTTCAAAGCCATATTTCTCTTTGTCCTTTGTTTAGATTTCAATAATTTCAATAACTAAATAACGTTTCAAGGGGATCCCATTTACCTTATTTTTTATTATTGCTTTGTTCATTTTTTCATTATTAAGGAATATATTTTATGAGTCATTACGTTGTAAATTGTTTAAAAAAAACTGTTGTTAAAGTGAAACCAATATCTTTCATTCATATCAGGTAGTCACTGTGTTTGTCCTATACAAAATAAAACTATTACTAATAATACTGCTTTTTATTTAAATTTATATTAAATATTCACTAAACTTCCTCGTTTCCTGCACTACCTATAGTTAAACAACAAATTTAAGGTAAGTATATTGTATTTTAAAGCTTTAAATCTTGACCATGTATATATAATATTTGATTTCCTTTTTCTTGGTTTTTAGGTCTTTAATATTAAAACATGAATGAATACGACGACGACGTTTCGCTTTATTAAAAAGCTTTTTCAAGTAGATATATAAATAAATGTAGAAATTGTAAATTGTAAATAAAAAGTTTTTGTTTAATAAATGACAAAATTGTTGTATTTACTATGATTTTGAATATATTATTATGTTTTATTTAAAGATTGCATTTTAAAATAGGCTGTTTTGATTATTTGTTTTTAAAATTTGTATTTAAATAGTTCTTTACAAATATTTTATTTAGTTATAAAATTAAATTATATAATTTTGTGAAATATTGTATATCGGTTTTATCATTGACTACATTTTTATGTTTATAAATTTGAATTATTTCAAGTATATTACGTGTTTTAAAATTTTGTTCTTTCTTTAAAATTGTTACGTTGTTGAAATCAAAGGTATGATTTTGAGTTATTTCATGTTTTTTTAAAGCTGTAAGATTTTTATTATATTTGTGTCCTTTTATTCTATTTTCCAAATGTTGCATGGTTTCACCTATATATACACCATTACAATTTTGACAGTCTATTTTATAAACTACGTGTGATGTTTTACTTTTTTCAATTTTTGATTTTAATTTTGAATAGATTTGGATTTGTAGTTGGTTTGTGTTGTGATAGGCAATTTTGATATTATATGGTTTGAAAATTTGATTTATTTTTTCGGATAAATGTTTAACATAAGAAATTTTTATGAATTTTGTAATTGTTTGAGTATTATTTATATTTTTTGTTGATTTATTAGAAAAAAGGAAAATTCTTTGTTTGAATATTTTGTTTATAAGAGAATTGGATAATTATTTTGTTCTAGAATATTTCTAGATTTGAAGCTTTAAAACTGACATACAACTATTCTGCTGCAAATAAGAATCAAAGAAGAAGGCGTGGATAATTGAAATCTTTTCATTTAATGCTGATTTACTTATAAGCCAAGAATTTTTACAGTAGTATATAGTGTTTGAAGGTTTTAAAACTGCTATACTTGGGAAAAACGATCTTGTTTTTTTCTTCAACCATTTTTCATGCATTTGGTTAGTTACTAAATTATTACTTGATTTAGGAATATTAGAAATATTCCTGTATTCAATCAAAGAAAGAATTTGGTTAGTAGATTTATTTGAAGCTAGCGCGGTATTTATTAATTTAACTAAATATTTACATGGAAGTAAAAATAAATATCGCATTTTATTTTCGTATAGCAGTTTTTCTCTCCATATAGTAGAGCAGATGAGCAGGTATACTTATGTGTAGTAGTGAAATTGTCGCATAGATGGCGCATCTCCTATTTCATTCTAGTAACAGATAATATTTCGTACAAAATACGATGATAACATACTAATCTGGTATATTCATTTTTTTTTTTTAGCAGTTTTCTTCTCATATAGTGCAGCAGATGAGCAGATATACTTATGTGTAGTAGGGAAATTGTCGCATAGATGGCGCATCTCCTATTTCATTCCAGTAACAGATAATATTTCGCACAAAATAGGCTGGAAACTACGATTGTAACATACTAATCTGGTATATTTACCAGATCAATATCTGATAGGAGTCGTCGCCATTGAAAGGATGATTTCTGTAACGGCACACTAGAGTGCTAGGATGGTCACTGCGACCAACTCCCCCAATTCTACTAGGATTTATAACATTATTCTAACGGCAAATCCCTCCTTAGTGCATGAGCTTTTGGAGATAATTCATTTTCATTTCAATTAAAAATGATCACGGCATTTTGTTGTGTTTACGCTGAAGTCTAAAATGAATAAATGTTACAAGAAAAGGAATCTCTCTTGAATCAACATGCTTACGGTTTTCTGCCAATCTGCATAGTTTTCAAGTTCAAAATAAAGAGGGCTTGATGAAACAACTATCAATATCTTTCACTTAAAAGAATAAACTATTTCAACGAAAAATATATTATTTCCGAAGAAATGCGTGAATTTAAAATTATATTCTTTATTCAAAGAAACACCAAATCATGTTGGCCATATAAAACACGCAAAAACTTTTGGTTTAATGCAATTCCTTTTAAATGAAAAGGATAGTTCTCTCATTGTCAGTGTGATAATTCGCTAAGGTTAAAAAACAAATATAATAAAGCAGCGCAAGTACAAATATTGTATGGCATTGAGCGTGTTTTGTACAAAACGTGCTACAAATCATTTTTTTTTTACATGGTCTGTATGTACACTATAATATCTCAAACACGGCTTAACAGTTTATTATTTGTGAATCTTGTTAATGTCACGTATGCACTTTTTAACAATAGACAACAGTGCCTCTTTAAATATATCTTTTGTAAGTTTTAGATAAATGTTTGTATTTTTAGACTATGTTTATAAAGTAATTCCGTGAAATAAATTTAAATATTTTTTTGACAAGACGGCATGATATTATTGTGACGTAATCAACAATTTCACCCAATCATAATGCGAGCAGAGTTTAACGCAAAACGAAATAGGGGCTTTTGTTGCGTCTATAATAATAAGTAACTAACGTGCTCAGCATACTAATATTAAGAATTGTTAAAATCGGCTGGTCAATTAGTACAGAGAGAAATGAACTTTCTCGTGATTGCGTAGCTAATACAAATAATAATAATAATATAAGTAATTGTTATCGTTCCAATTTAGACTGGAAATATACCACGATCGACACAAATGTGTATTAAAAATGACAAAAGCTTCGATGTACACCAGCGACACTTTCTAATTGTACGACCTACAGGGTAAAATAGAGCCTACATGTTTAGTGTGGATAGTAGACAGATATATGCATTAACCGGCCGCTTCGAAATGTGTAAACACAGATGTGCTGTCTGTTATTTAAAAAAAAGCTTAGGCTGGATTTATTAATGTGCGAAGTTGAATGCATCTATTATATATTTGTTATCTTTGCGTAGGAATAAATTTATTTGATGTTTGAAGTATTTCGAATAACTGTAGTCTTATTAAATAGTTTTAAAAGGTATTTTCATTTTACAGTTGAACTATGACTAGGAACTAGACCAAAGGCATGTTAATTATACAATAAATAGCAATATCACTGGGTTTACTTACTTTTATTCACTTTATACGTATGCAAATAATAATGAACGTATCAAAATGGATAGCATGAAAATATTTAAGGTATCCAGTTATACTGAAATCAGTAAAGCATATCTCCGTTATGCTTATATTTTTTAATCTAATTGATGTCTGACGATTTCATATCAATTTTTTAATTCGCTCCGGCTTCCTCCTTTGACATTAAATAATGAAAGAGATATAGCGAGGATGCATTCAAAACCACGATTTTTATATCAGATATTAGAACGAAGTTCTACGCTCGTCAGAAATATTTTTTATTGGTTATAGTAATAGTGTGTTTTTATTAATATTATAATAACAAGATAAAATAATATTTCGATTATAAATTCCCTAGTTCCAAAGATTTTACCTCAAAAGTCTCACAATATTTTTTCAAAAGAAATACAAAATTTGAATTAGTCGTAAATCGAACAGCAGTGATATGTATAAATATAAAATGCAGGTTTAAATTAATAATGAACGATTACTTTATATACAGTGACCTGCATAAATATTGCAACATATAGGATTTTTTTTATTATTAAAACGTACCAAAACTTTTTTTAGGAGATAGGTGGTGCATGTCTAGAAACCCCAAAATCTATTTTGACACACGTCACGTGACCACTAGTATGAAATATGAAAAATATGCTGTGAATCTCCAAAAAGTGAGGTTAGATGACATGATATCGCAAAAAGTTATTTGGAAAAGTTGTTTAGAATTCAATTCTGAGTCGGTATGCAAATTTTTGTAAAGATAACTAAACGTCACTAAACGACGAGCCATCACGAAGGAAACTTCGACCTCGCCGCTAAAGATGTTCACTGCAAATGTGAACGAAACGTACGAAAGTAATTCCACAAGACCACGGCTCAACAGCCTGGAAAATTTTTTTACAGTTTTGTAAAGATACTTTAAAAAATTGAAAAATCACAATTTTCCAAATCTTGATTAATTGAATTACATATTAATAAAATTGATAAAATTGTTTGAGTATCAACCAGATTTAGAAATATTACTGCTGTTGAGCTGCTAAAAACGAGAAAAATGGAAATATGTAATTCAATTAAACAATATTTGGAAAAATTGTGATTTTCGTTTTTTTTTTCTTCAAATATCTTCACACAAATTTGCACACAGCCTCAGAATTGAATTCCAAGCAACTTCCTCAGCATTGAATTCCAAGCAACTTTTTCAAATAACTTTTTTGGACATCATGCCATTTAATCTCACTTTTTGGAAATTCATAACATATTTTTTAAATTTACCGCCATACTAGTAGTCACCTGACGGATGTCAAAATAAATTTTGGGGTTCCCAAACATGCACAACCTATCACAAAAAAAAAAAATTATTAATATTTTAATAATAATAAAAAAATCCCATATGTCGCAATATTTATGCCGGTTACCGTATATATATATTAATTTTCATAATGTTAATATCGAAAAACGAAGCTGCGGCATTTTAAAAATAGATATGAAAACAATCATTATGAATCAATTAGATTAAAAAACACAAATATATTTTGTAAAGCTGTAGGGATGTGTAAAGGAAACAACATCTGTTCGTATACAATATTATATTTAAGGTAAGCAACTGAAAAACTTCGAATTGTGCTAAACGATGTAAGTCGGCAAGCATAAGTATGCGCCTTTGATGTATTTATTTGCCTCTATTTTATAATTTCAATGTTTTTCTATGTTTACTTACTGCCTTCTTCGTTACATTTAAAACACAGGGACCGCACATCTGTGTTTATATATTTCGAAGACGGCAATGAATGCATAGATCCGTCTATTATCCATGCTAAACATATAGGCTCTATTTTATGCTGTAGGTCGTACAATTAGAAAGTGTCGCTGGTGTACACATATATAAATATATTAAATCGTTAAAACGATTTGTTTGTGCATCAAAGACGAAAACAAAAGAGCTTCTCTCATATATTCACGTGATTATCACTTACCAAACGGCCTCTTTCGTCCTCGATGGCATTTATTAATCTACTGAATTCCTCGAGTGATTTACAAATGACCCGTTCGTCATCTGTTTGCGTGCTTCCTATGCATTCGAAATTGAAACCCTCCAGGCACTTGGCGAACGACCTCTGCGCCTGGCTCAGCTCTGAAACGATAGGAAAAGAGATAGATATACAACATACTCGACAGATCACTATTATGGGAGTGATTAATCGTCGATTTTGATTATATTATCATGTCGCTTATAAGACATAACGGGGCGGTACATATTTATATAATCTCTCATTTTTTTTTGTATATTTATTCGTTTATTAACGAAAATTGCGGCACGAGTCATGAAAGGAACAAGTTTTCGAAACAATATAAATAATGTTAAATGCATGACAATGAATGAATAGAATTAGCGCAATTTGCACTTGCAATTAGCTTATGAACGTGCATATCCACAGGAATAATAAATAATAGGCATTGTATAGGCGCTTGTATAACTTTCACTAGATATTTTTCGCTGACATTTAATTGTCTACATGGAGAAGGTAAAAGCATATTGTTTATTATGCATATACAAAGTGACTGACAGAAAACGCTACAAGCCATATATTTCCGTTATGTTATGTATTATATACGATTTTAAATTCATTGGATTTGCAAAAAACTTCTTTCTATACAAACATTAAAAAATAACGTATGAACTTATCATTGCAAAAAAAAAATACTATTACGTGATCGTTTCTATTAATTCATATAAACTTATGTATTAAATACTGATACATTTTCAAGTTTACCAAATAAAAAAAAAGTGCGACACATATATAAAAAATTTATTAATAAATTTATATTTAATTGTCTATCTAATCTATGAGATTCATTTTTTACTGATTTTATTGTAATCATATAACTATTATTATTATTATATTATATACAACGTGTGTATAAATTGTCGCAAAAGCTACACGTACCGACATACTTCGTTCGTTTCTGAATCGAAAATCTAAATGGTAAAATATTGTACTATGCTTCATAAGTCTTCACGAGGTTCTTGAAGTTCGGTTTTTTAGTTCCTTAATAAGGGTTTGTGTTCGTTATTTGTCGGTATAGATAGCTGCAATTTTGAATTTAGCCGATTTCTTATTTCTGTTTTTTTTTCGTAAACAGTTTCTTTTTGATTTTAGAGCCTGGTTTCAACATTTCTTCATAAGCATCCTCTCATGAAAAACACATTTGGCAACATTGTAGGACAATGACTTTGTATTCTAATTTGATTTCAATCAAAAACCATTACTGTCAAATTTTGACATTAATCTGAAGTGTTCAATTTTATGCAAGCTCTGCTCTTTTTCGTGATTACTCGTATTCTCTTGATTAGTTTTTCTGTTTCAGTGTTTTTATCGTTCTCGTATTATTGTTTTGTTTATTTACAATGGTTTTTACATTTAATGAATATGCCGATATGTATATGGTATACGATTTTTGTAATGGAAATGCTAACATGGCAGAACAAGAATATCGCGTACGTTTTCCAAACCGGAGACATCCTACTGGAAACGTATTTCGACGGCTGGACCAACGTCTACGTGAAACTGGTTCGTTTAAGAAAAGAAATGCTAACGCTGGTCGACCTAGACAACGGCGTACATTACAACTGGAAGAGGAAATTCTAGACTCAGTACATGAAGATCCCTCCGTCAGTACTCGACAGTTGGCGTCCACATTCAATATCCGCAGTAATAAGACCGTTCATTTGGTTCTACGTGAAAACCTTCTTTATCCATACCATATAACTAAGGTGCAGCCGCTCTATGAAAACGATAACATACACCGTTTAAAGTTTTGTCATAGTATTTTAAATAGGATTCAAGAAGATGGCGACTTTTTAAGAGGTGTTCTTTGGACCGACGAGTCTATGTTTACCAGAGATGGTGTACTCAATACCCATAATTTTCACCATTGGGCAGATGAAAATCCTCATGCGTTTCAGGAATACGGTCACCAAAGAAAGTTTTCAGTTAATGTTTGGCTGGGTATAATAAATCACCGTGTCGTTGGGCCAATCTATCTGCCAAATCGACTTGATGCCAACGGGTATTTAAATGTATTAGAACAAGTTATTGACGAGATGCCATTGAATATACGCCGTAACATGTTTTACATGCATGATGGGGCTCCGGCACATTTTTCTCGTAATGTGAGAGAGTGGTTGGATGAACACTTCCCTAACAGGTGGATTGGTCGCGGTGGTCCTACTTATGGCCTGCAAGGTCTCCCGACCTAAATCCTTTAGACTTTTTTGTTTGGGGTTTCATAAAGGTGAAAGTTTACGCAACACCTCCACAAGACGCTGACGAAGTTATAGGACGAATTAACGCGGCAGTATTAGAAATTACACCGGTAGTAATACAGACAATACCTCGTAGATTGCAAATGTGTTTACAAACAGACGGATATCAATTTGAACATATGCGTAGGTAATAGTGTCGCTAATTTATTACAAGAGATGCGTTCGAAAAATCAAAACTATAATTAACTTATTGCTTTTCCCTATGCATCATTTGTGTTATCCAATTTGTCATTTGTAATTCTAGTCTGTCAATTTTGACAACTATTGTAACTACCATTACGGTAGTATGCGACTACAGTATTGCCAAATGTATGTTACTTTCAAGTGGCTCCTGAAGACTTATGAAGCATAGTACCATATTTTACCATTTAGATTTTAGATTCAGAAACGAAGGAAGTATGTCGCTACGTGTAGCTTTTGCGACAATTTATACACACTGCTGTAGTCTGGCACCCCGGGTTTCGGAAATTTAAATGTGTATTTTTATTTATTCCTAATCAGCCTTGTCAAAACAATGATAGAGTTTCCGCTGTTCTAAATTTTATTAAGAATTTTGAATTAATTGTTTGTTTCATTCTTTTTGGACGATTCTGTATATTTAAAATCATTTATTTGTACATTTTGCGTACTCCCGTATTGTTTAGTATATTTTGCTAGTTTTTGCGTTGCGCTGTGCGTTGAACGCACGAGTTGTATATTTCTAATATATGCGGATGTTATCCCTTGGAGGCCCAGTTCTTTGAATGATGGCGAGCGTAAGTACATGTTTTTCATTTCTGTTTGCTACCATGTAGGTAATTTTATTTAATTTTAAATCTTTGTTCGGGTATTTTGATTTTAATTCATCCATCAAAGAACTCCTTATTTAATTATTGCTGTTTTGTTTAATTGTGTACACATTTTGAGTATTAGATCAGTAATTATTGTAAAATGTTCTAGAAGATTTCGTGTTTTTAGTTTAAAAAGTTTAAATTTTCCGTTTTTCTTTTTGCTGATTTGTATTGTATTGTTATTCACCACGGTTAAGGTGAAGTGAGGCTTAGTGCTGTAAAAATTAAACTTCAATTTAAATTATATTTGTTTCTCCACGTGTAAAGATTTAGTTTGGTTTTAAATTTCGTGACCGCGTGGATATTTTTTGTAAGATTGAGATTTATCTTCTGGAACAAATCTTCCATTTTGTTTGCTAAAGGATTTGCATTGTCCTTTCTTAATTGTAGAGTCATATGCAGGTTTGTTTTATGCCAGAATCTTATATTTATGGTTTTAATTTCCCCTGCAAATTGTATCAAATGTTTTTTTTTTCTTTTTTTTTAAAAATAAAGTTAATGATTGTAAATATCATTTTAAAATCACTAGTTCTTTTATTTTTGAATCTGCCATTTCAATTCTTTTTGGTATTTTAATGAAAGTCATTTTTGCAACCGCCCACTATTACTTTTTAATAAAAGTACCCTTGAGATTTAAGTATCTCTGGCGCCCTTTTGAATTCATTTTTGCTGAGCTAGCTAAATTAGTTTTGTCATTTTTAATTTCCCTTTACTTTTATGCCTAAACTCTTACAGTCACAGCATATTTATGCAATATCTTAATTTTATTATTTAATTTCGTAGAAATTAAAGAATAAAATGCAACATGATTGACAATTAATTAAGTTACGTTAACGTGAAATTGATTTCAATACATAACGCCCGCATCAGTCTGATCCTGTCGACACGTAATGAAAACCAATGACTGACGATCACATGATCGCAAACAAGAGGAAACATAAATCTGTTGTGTATATGAAGGTCGTAACGCCAAAATTGATCAAGCGGCAATAACATATGATTGGAAAAAAATTCAAACAGTTTTGCATATACAGTGGGCACGCAGTCGATCTGATGATGGGTATATGTATTTGTAAAAATTATAAAGCAAGATTATTTGAGTATTATTTCAAATTAAAAATAGTAGCAATTCGGTTAACGTTATAATATGTATGATATATGTACTAAATTAGGCATTTAATACAAACAAAAACAGTCTTATTATATGACAATCTGACAACAGTTGACCAATCACCTCAGCGCAAATAGTTTCCGCTTTGTTAGTCAACGGTTGTAAATTATAGGTTAAGTTTGTTAAGATATAAACTGAATTTCAATGCGGAATAATATTATATGGTATAATTAGTGAGGATGGTTTGGCAGTAAGAGAAGGCAATCAAGTTTTATTGCATCAAGCTAAGGAAAGTAAGTTGATCAAACTTTTATGATATATTACAATACTATAGTATTTTTCAAGAAATTTTCCAAGATGACAAAACAGTTAACCCCACACCGCCGGTAGTGTCATCTATGCAGACTATGTCACCTATAAACTGAGATGATAAATACAGTTCTGTATCTGTAATCTGTTAGAATTCAAGGCACTTACAATTAGTCCATCATCAGGCCTTGATTTATCTAAAGCTGTATTCTTTTTATCAAAAAACTTACCTATATATCAGACAAACTTAGATCATACTAAGATAGAATTAAACTTAGAATTCCTATTCTTTAATGTCTATACTTGTGGTAAAAAGAACGTGCAAATATTTACTCAGTGAGTTACTTAACCTCATTTATGTTGTAGGAAGGCAATTGTAGTCGTTGATCGTGATGACAGAAACCTAACCCCAAATAAGTTGAAGGAACGAACTAAGTCAACTAACAGTTATTTGCACCAGTTTTCCCTAATAACAAACTTAGTTAAGTAGAGGCTCAGCTTAAGGTGAACCTTAAGGTGAATATGTTTTGTACCGTCGAAACTAGGAATAAAGCTTAGCTAAGTATTGAAAACGGATAGCAACAGTGTTAGGCAGTGTGAAAGTGACTTGTAACCAAGGTAACGAACAGTTTTTAACAGAAACACACAGAAAGAAGGAGAATGTTGACTTTTAATTCTTGATACGAGCTTTCGAGTTTTCATTATTGTTGTATTGTGTGTGGTTTTGTGTTGCGTTGTTAGACTAGCCAAAGCCCTATATAGCAACTCTCCTAGTATGCCTCGTGATTGTAGACAAATGGGTACCGCCAAAATCTCCAATACATGAAAGGTGAGACCCTGTTGCACACAGTCTCTGGAATATTAACAACTGATTCATAAAAGCAACACTATTATTGCTGAAAATTTGTTGTTTAATTAGATAAAGCATAACAAACCGTATGCATTCGTGGTCATAGGAATGGTTATTTCGTCTTAGATTACATGGTAAACTTAAAATTATTTTTTATACCTACTCACACATCAAGGATATTCAATTTCAGCTTCAATCAGGTTTAGTATAAATAATGCTGTACATTTGGTTACCCTAAATCGCCGGAAAAATGTAAGTTCGTCAAACGTATGGAAATATTCTGCCCTTTTATTTACTTGTCTAGGTAGGTATACCACAAAAAAATATATTTAACTCGTCCAGTTCATCATCATCTTCAAACATTATGTTATTTATTAAGATATTACGTGTCATTTTGTTTCAAAAATGTACAAATAATAAATATCTCCACAACAATAAATAAAACACCTCGAAAACACCGTAATACAACAAATAAAAGTCTTCTTTCACTTGCCGCAGTAAGTACTTGTCATTTGAAACCAAAAGTGAGGTTAACTGGACCTTAGGCCGGGCAAATCTTCGGCTTATTTTGAATAACATTTAACTGGTCCTTAAACAGTGGTTCAAAACGAAATCATAGTTTAGGATCTACTTAAGTCTTAAGTTAAGCTTAAGTATAACCGGTGCAAATAGCCGTAAGTCAGGTAAAAAGCAAGCTAACTGATAGGTAAGGGGGGCGGATGCTGTCTGATTTCGTCTAAGTTAAAATTGAGTATCCAACAGTAAAAAGAACAACACTTTTTAACTAAGCTGTTAAGACGAACTTAGAATCTAACTTTAAAGTGGTAAAACGAATACAGCTTAAGTCTGTAACATCCACAACTTCAAAAAAAAAATTACAACTGGTCGATTATAAGTTTAAAAAACGTCAAATTGAAATTGAAGATAATCATAAAATTTAAAGGGAAAAGATGGAGTTACTTAGAGAAATGATCCAATCAATAAAAAGATGATTATTTTGTAGTATATTTTTTGTTTTATATTTTTTAACAACTCTGTAAAATTATGTATATGTCTATTTCGTTTACTAAAAATGTTCAAATAAATAGCATTTTATATTAGTATTTTCTAAACTTATTATGTGGTTAGGCATGGGGATTAGTTGTTGCGTCATATTAAAAACAATATTTAAAATTCACATCATCCTCCATTAATTCTTCTAAAATTATTGCAGTTTCGAGTTTGAAGTCGTTAGACATTTTGAGGACACGAAAAGCATACTCAACTTGTTGATTGATATAAGTCAACAGCTGAGCACGGCCAATATCTTATTGCAGTTTTGCATTTTGAAAAAGAAATGATAAATTCTTTCGAAATGTCAAGCAATTTTTACAAATTTGATTAACATATTAGTCCGCAATTTGCTCCGCAAGTACTTTCCATATTGAAAACTGTAATGCAACTCAATTTTCGTACTTTATTTTGTTTATATAGGTATAGTGAGTTGATTAACTTTAATTTGTTAATATAAAAATATAATATTTTATGTTTCTGATTGTATAATTAAAAAGTAATCCATCAAATTCCACAGCAGAGTTCGCAAAATTATAAAATAATTACCCAGCCCTTTTTTAAAACCTGTGGCCATTGGGTAATAGCATTTTTTTACATACATATACAAACACACATAAGTATATCACACATTCATGTGTGCATTCAAATTAATATATGCGATAACATTATTTATACAACCACGAGTTATCTATACAGTCATTTTATCAAGTTAAAACATTCGTTTCGAGCTTTTTTGTCCATAATATTTCACGTATATTAACAGCATAACTTACAATATACGTACACATAGGTAGAATAAGAGGTTGGATTAGGATCGATAATTTTTTTATTCGAAAGAAAAGTTTCAAATTACTATGACTTGACAGGTTGTTTGCTTGTGAGATTAGTATTTTTAGAAGAAAAAGTTTGAAAACATATTTTTTTTTAATTTTAGTCCAACGTCACAATTGTTCCGCCCAATAAGAAATTAGAGATTAGAGAGTCAAAACAAAAATTAATTAGCGGTTTGGCTTTCGCCGATTGCACAATCTGTGTCTCGATCTCTGCTGTCAGTTAATGTGTCATATTTTCAATTCTGGCATTGTGTTATTATCGGTCGAATTACGTGGTATTTTTAGGAAGGCATCATCCATTAAGTCTAGATTTGTTGGAAAAATATTCTATAATTACAATGTAATCGGTAAATTTCATTTAGACGAATTTAGAAGCAATTTTAAAATGAAAAATACATTAAGTTCTTAACCGGAATACTTATCCACTTAAATATAAATACTAAAAAATTGTAGTCAGCAACTATTTCAAATACAGGATCTAATGTAAGTTGTCTGTGTAAAATATTCGCCTATTCGGTTTATATAAATCCTATAACAATAACCATTTTTACAGATTATTCAATACTTATAAAAATTGCCCAGTGTATTGTAATATCACGCAATTATTAAAGAATCATAATAAATGTCACTTAAACCAGTGCCAGCTCGTCTTAAGGAGCCACGAGACACAAATTAATCATTAAAAAGCTAACTTCTCTCAGAAAAATACTTGCATTAATTCAACAAATATGAATTGTTTGAAAAAATATGATTGGATTAACTATATTCTTGTTTAATTATTCAAAAAAAGATATTCAAATCAAAAAAAAAATTATTTTTGGAAATTGTGGTTGAATTAACAATAAAATTTTGTAAAACATTAACATAATGTTGTTCCATTTATATATTATTGAACAAAAAATATTTTTAAATTGAACAAAATGTACGATTGACAAAGAACAACAAAACAATTGTTGAGTTAAACAAAAAAATGCAACAAAATGTTTTTTGTGGATTCAACAAAAGAGCATGTTTGACTATATACAACAAAAAATTATAGTAGATCCAAACAAGTTTTGGTTATATTAACACAAATATTTTTCTGAGTGTAGCTTAACTACATTTAAACATAAAATATTTGTAAATAACGACCGTACATTAACGCAGTAAACAAACGTGTATTGTAGGACAAAAAAAAATATAATTTTGAAAAAGGAAAAAATAAAATTTTCAAACGTAAAACGTCTTTAGAATTTAAATAAAAGCCGGTGTACCCAAGAAAGAAAGAAATAAAGTGTAATTCATATTTTTCTGACAGTAAAAATTATGAAAATGAAATAATAAATATAATAAAGGAGTTATTTCGGAAAAATACATCATAATAGTGTTTTAAGTAAAAAAAAAAGACAACAAGCCATTTGTTTAGGTAAACAAATAAAGAAAATAAAAATTATGTTTCCCATTTTTCGTAAGAAATACATTCCGCTTACGTTTAGAATATCCATTATATTTTACTCGACGTTCTATGCTTCAATGCTTTATGCTTTCGCCGATATAAAATCACAAAAACACCTGAATAATTTTGCGTTAGTTAGGTGAGGGAATGTAAACAAGTGGCCCGTATACGTGCAGTTAAAAACTAAATACACATATGCAATTCAAATTTATCTTTTTTTTATTATTTTTTTTGGTATGACGGTATCTTTATGTAAAAAAAAATATACGTTGATGTCCTAAATTATATTTTATTTTGGTTTACGATTCATTTTCAAAACCTTAGTTTTTTTTTTATTATTTCTTTTAACACATTTATATTTTTAACATTATTATAAAGTTAACATCATTTACGATGTAGGTCAATCACATACCCAAAAAATAATAAAAAAAAGATAAATTCAACTGTTAAATGGTAAATCTACATCAAGAAGAAAAGTAAACTTCGTTTTACAATTACCATATCTGCAATTCTGAAAGAAATACGTTAGTATTTATATTTAGGTAAATATATATTCCCGATAAGAACTTGATGTATTTTTTATTTTAGAATTGCTTCTAAATTTGTCAACACTAAATTTTTTGTGTCGGTATTACCTATTTTATTAGCCATGGACGATGTAATAAATTACTGCAAGCTAAGCTAAATTGATTGAAAACTTTATAAAATTAATAAAATGGGTGGGGAGAGTTGGCCTCACCACTCAATATTGTCGCGAGCCGCCACTGTCTTAAACAGTAACCAAAAACCATTAAATCATACGTGAGATATGTGACACTGGGCGAACGCAAAAAACCGTCAGTTTTTTATTGACCAAAACAGTTGTGACGTCTTAGAACATTATTTGAAATTTACAATTTTTTGAATTGGCTTTATTCACAAAAATGAAACCCAAATGGCGAATTATTTTAGGCATTCATCATCATATAAAACAAAAATGAAGTAAGTATGTAATTGTTGAAGGACCCCACCCTATATTATGTGAACGTAAATACCACCGACTGCCGAATAAAACATTAAATCCGCTTCAATTTCCAAGGCCGTTAAGATTCGAATTTTCATCCTGGCACATCGCAATTAAACACGCAATCATAATTTTTTTATTGTTGTATACGCCGAGTAATTCAGGAACAAAACAGGAAGTCAAGTATTTGGATTTATATACTAATAGCCGACGTTGAGAATGGATATTTTGACCTTGCTGACATAATATATCTAATACAGAAAAAGCAACAATGATCGAAGCGAGCTAGTTCTATGTGTTAATGGTTCCCAATTTTACCGAACGTTAATTACGTGTTTTATTATAGCTGCATTTTTTATTTTAGGAAAAAGTCTTTTTCATAAAAGTTTTGTAAAATTCAATGCTGCATAACCTAAACATATTTTCAACTATATAGGGTGTTCCAAAAGTAGAAACAAAAGAAAACTACTTAAAACGTATTGCACATTATAAAAGATGATTCTCAAGTGAATGGACCGGTTTCAAGGACTAGATGCGCAGCATCTAGTTAATATACACTAAAACGTGATAGCTCTGTTTTTTTTTTTTCTACTATCTTTCCAACACCAGTGATGGCGACCTATTTAACGTGTGTAAATTTGGCGAGCAAAAGGGTGCGGGAAAGGCTTCAGAAGCGGGAACGATTAAAAGGAAAATACTAGACGGCCGGAGGGGAAGTGACGGTCGTAACGGAATAGGGGTATCGCGATTTATCGTTAAAAGTAGGAAAAGAGGAGAAAATTCGCCGCAATTTAAATTGTGGTGGATGCAGTGAAGCGAACGTCACTGCGGACCGAGAAATGTCAGAGAGGCGGATTTCGATCGATTTCGCATTGTCAAAGTTGGGCTATTTTGTGCGATCGCTGCTAGGCTGTGTTGCCACTTGGAAGTGGGGTTGATGTTGAAAAGGCTTTCTGCGTGTTTAGTCTTGTTGTTTGAACCCTACAATGGGGTTAAAACACAACTTTTTTCTCAAAATGACCCGATTTATAGAGGCGTGTTAACGAACTTTAATTCATATTTCCAACAATTTGTTTGTCAAATTTAAGGTTTCTTGCTATAGTCAATTCTCAATTCATGGTTACTCTGTACTGTAGTAGAATTTGATGTCTATCACGCATCAGTGATTCTCAAACAATTTCACGAATATCGCAATGCGAAATTCGAGTTCCGTCGTAGCGATTGCTAAATTACAAAATCACCAACCACCGCCTAGCGACTTCAATTTACACTCCACATATTCTATATAGACACATTGCGTAAATATACTAAACGGAACTGTTATATCATGTCAACACGCAAACAAATCTCTATCCTCATAGCCTCGGAGCATGTTGTGGCGGCAAACGAAGTAACATTTTATATTGGAAGGGTATCGATATCGGAGTATCGACTGTATTCGCCATCCGTGCTGCTGCAATAACGACGTATATGTATTGTGGAGTTAGCGGTCAGAAGTTTACACGTAATACACAAGAATAAGGGAGAGAATTAGGTCAGACGTCAATCAGTGCGTTCGCTGGAAATAGCTCGACTGAAAGAGAAACGGATTAGAGAAATGTTGATGCGGGAGGGGAACGAAAAGGGGTTCGAAAAGCGATAATAATAGTTTATAGTTTCGTATAAGTATACACACATACTATATATATACAGAGTGTATTACGACGAGCATCCATTAAAAGTTTTTAAGCAGATGTAAATAAATGCGAGATTTAAAAAAAAATTGTAGTAAGTTTGTGGGGATAGATCAGTTTAGCTAAAATATTTTCGACTTCCGGTAATGTTCCCTGATACCGGAAGTAGTTGTCAACTTTCTTATTGGAAATGGAAAGGTAGTATCTTTATTTCAAATTTGGATTCTCCCCTGAATTTTATGTCAAGTTTATCTAACATACCATGCGCTTAATCTTTATGCTTTACGTTGACGTAAGCGGTGTCAAGGAAGGAAGCGACAAATGAAGAAGTTTACCGCGAACACGAGAACAGCGGAACGTCCCTGATTGGCGGACAGCCGAAGGAAGTACATGAGAAAAGTCGATAGCCAGCGCCTAAAACGAGTGGACGTGCCGTTTTGCTGGAGGGCGGTTATATAAGGACCCACCATTAGGTATTGGCCATTACACAGTTATACACGTAAAAAGGACATGTATTAATCTAACAAAAAAGGCGGCATTTAACTACGAAATTTGGGTTAAATACAGTCAAACAAAAATCATTGTTAAAGTAACGAAATGCGAATGTTAAAATAATTGGGTAGATTTGATAATATTTTTAGCATTGTTTTAACAATCAAGATAATTTTATTTTAAACATTCAATATTGTTAGAGTAAAATAAACAACTATTTCATGTTAAATTAACCAAAAGAATTCATTAAAATAAAAAGCAGAAGTTGCTATGTTAAATACACATTTTAAGTTAAATTGAATAAATGTTATCTGTTATGTCAAAATAACTATTTTTGCTATGTTAAACAAGAAAATTATGTTGAGCCAAAACAGAATTGCTTTTTAGATAATAATATTTTGGTTCGCTTTACAAGGGGAAATGTTCAAGTATCTTGGTATTGTCCATTTATCATCTCATTCACAATATAAAGTGT
Source organism: Protaetia brevitarsis (assembly GCA_004143645.1). Taxonomy (NCBI): domain Eukaryota; kingdom Metazoa; phylum Arthropoda; class Insecta; order Coleoptera; family Scarabaeidae; genus Protaetia; species Protaetia brevitarsis. Next base: position 41,299 of record RXPK01003618.1, on the reverse strand, counting down.
AAAATATCTGTAAGGCGGGATATATTTAAAACCCTTAAAAAATAGCAGTTTTACTGACATCACTGCCATTGCACACTACCAACCGCTGCTTAATGGTCGCAACTCCTATTGAATGTTTGGCTGATAAATGCACTAGATTAATATTTTATTAACTCTAACTGTTATACTTTATGACCCTTAGGTGTCATTTACTCATGTGAAATGGAAGGAACGCCATCTTCACTGCGATTTCTGAAATACATACCCACCTATATTTAAAGTATTTGCTACTATGTGGAAGAAAACGGTTATACACGTGAACCCATTTGTGTCCAATATAAAATGTTACTTCGTTTGCTTTGTTAAATTAATAAAACGATATGGTTGTCTTAATCTTAATTTAATGTATTGTATGTGTTTCATTAACCATAATTTTTTGTTGAAACAACTATACCAAGAAGCTTAGTTTTGATCATGACATTTTAGTAATTTTAAGAGAATTATTTGAGTTAATATAAACAGAAAATTCGTTTCATTCATCAAACAACTAAAATGCTTCTTTAGTTCAACAAAATTATGTTAACTAAAAGAAATTCTTATTGTAACAATTAATTTATGTAAAGTCAAACAAAAATATTGTTACATAAACGCATTTAAGCTTAACAAAGTGATTTTGATTAATTCAACATTTTTCTTTCTCTACGTGTACTTATATATTATTCAAAGTGCATCGCGTAGCGCGCTAATGGTAGCCTCACGATTGCTGAGTGCCTATTGTGTCAAGGAATAAACCTTCTGGGGGAGTAGTAGTCTTGCAATTGTATTAGATTGCGTTTTATCAGCGGTGTTGTGCCACCGTATGCTGGGAATTACTACTAATTGCTTCAAGTATTGCTAAGACTGCCATGCGAAGACATAAATGCCCGCTGATCTTTAAATTGGTAATGCCATTGATAAAAAGGTGGAAAAGTATGGGACCAAGCACTGAGCCTCGAGGAACACCAGAGTCAATTCCCATACACGTTGAGGAAGAACTACCATTCCAGAGGAGTACCACGAATCTCATAGTAAAATAATTTTTATCAGCATGTCATGACTGACACAGTCAAAGGGTTTAGAAAAGTCCCAGAACCCAGTTGCTGTAAAGTGTTTGTTATTAACATCCGTAAAGACTTCATTGAAGACCGAGAACAGGGCGTCAGCTGTACTTGAATTGGACAAGAAGCCAAACTGTGCAGGCGTGATAATTTTGATTTTTTTAAGAAAAGCCATCAGCTGTTTTTTTATTAATCTTTAAATAATTTTGGATAAAGCTGGGGGCAGGACAAAATACTTTATGAGGTATTTCAGAAAAAAAATGCACCATTCCATTTAAAATACTAAAGTGGATATCAACACCTTGTATGAGTGCTAGAAAGTTAAAAATATTTTCCTTAAAGTAGATCGGGTTGTGATCTGATGAGCCAGGTCTACACTGCAAGTTTCAAAATCAAATACCTACTAAAAGTTCCAAAACAATCTAATGACCCAGTTCGGTGGGACGCCTTATAGTATAGTAGTTATTATACACAAAACAATTCTTCTAATAAAGATTTCCAGCTTTTTAAAATTTAAAATCATATTTGCAAGTTTCCTAAGAACAAACTTTGACTAACAACCTAAATACGTTAATTCCAAGTTATTTCAATAAAAGTTCGTATATAACTAGTATCATCCAATTACTTACTTAAGACGGTACTTATGTATGTAAATTACCATATTTTTGTCCTTTACGCATGGTTGTAATACGCATTATACGGATTTAGAACATCGGGAACATGTCTGTATAACAAAGTATCGTCTACGACGTCAGAACTATTGAAGTGAGCACCACTTAACCCTATTCCCGTATCTGTTTAAACCGTCTGCTTGAAGAGGAGAGAGTGCACTCTCTGTGTATACTCAGAATGAAATGTTTTTTTTTTAAGATCCCGGGAGAATACGTTACGAGTGGTGGACTATTGCATGTTCGGATACTAATTTTAGCGTCTGTATTATTTACAAAAGGGTCGTCTCAACATAAGGTTTGGATCATTTTGGGCGCTTTCGCAATTGCGAAGGGAATACGTTAGTATTTATATTTAGGTAGATAAGTATTCCCGATAAGAACTTAATATATTTTTCATTTTAAAATTGCTTCTAAATTTGTCTACATAAAATCTTTTGTGCCAAATCGATATAAAGCGATAATAATCCACAATTATTTCTATGTGATACACAGCATACAGCTTCCGACTTTTCATTATGTCAATATCCTGGCTGATGCGTGCAGGTATATGTTTAGCATAGTTAACGGTGTTATAACTATGCATAGATCCGAGGTGAAAGTGAATTTTGTTGCATTTCTCTGCGCCTGACAAAAGATTATTGAACGCTGAAAAAAACATTAATATTAGCGAATTCGAAAAACTGTTGACGTTTACATTGAGTAAAGTGTCAATGTCAAAGTTGGCAAATTTGACGCTTAATTTTAGGTTATATCACAGCAATGCGCGCTATCGAACATGTCAAATTCAATGGTTGATTTAGATCTCGTAATTTATGACCCAGGGGACCCAGTGATGAATGTACCGAGTTTATATAGTATACGGTACCCACACGATGCACACTGCCCACGCAGTTGATGATATGAGTAACGGTGAAGCGAATATATAAACCTGAACACCCGTCGATATATACTATAGAATGGCGAAGCAGGTGAAAGTGGTTTTCTGATGTGTGATTCATCGGTATCTTATAGCGGTTCCTTAGCCTTTATGATTACGATGTTAGCAATACTTCCCGCTTTATTTGAAATGATTTGTTAAAATGCTTACATTTACTTGATTAATATAATATTGCATCAGTATTTATTTTTATTTCTGAGGAAATTTCCGATAATTTTTGTTATATTCCAAAGAACTATTAATTTAAATCGAATGGCGCAAATTCAAATTTGAGCTTATGAATATCTGTTGTTTCCATGCCTATAACAAACTGATATGTAATCAATACGGAAGCATTCTTTCATAATGTCTTTTAGACATGCATTTCTAGTTGCACTGCAAATTCTAGATTATTTATGTAAAACCGCGCTCTTGATTCGTCTATAGATATACCGGGTGTCCACACTTAAGTGTGCACTATTGATAACTTTGTTATCTTTGGAGGTACAGAATCGGTCAAACGGACAAAGTAGTGGTATTTTTATGGCGGTACAATTGTGAAAACAGAAAAACAATTGAGGCGTCGCGTTTTCTAAATATTCGTCCAAAATTATTTTTTTTTAATGGAACGCCCTGTATATTTTTTTGCAATTTAAAAGAAAATTCCAAACTGAACAAAAAAGTCTTAGTACACTGTTATAAAAAAAATGTCAAATAAAGTAGTTATTGAGAAATCTTTCTTTGCTTTGTTGGCATGAAATCGATATACCCATGCAAAATTAAAGCGTCACATTGTTTAGTAGCTGTCAAATTATTTATTTATTTGTTGTTGTTAAAGTTACTGTGCGGAAAAAGTACTGTTTTTACAATTTTTTCACCGTAACAATGCATTTACTCATTTGGAAAAGTGTGATATGTTGGAGTTGTACTTGCTGTTTAACAAAAATTCAGATAGAGCGCTAGAACGTTACATTTAGCAATTCCTGACCGTGATTACCAGACCGTCGCTATTTTTTAAAACTTTATCGAAGATTAAGAAGCAACGAAACCAATTTTTATAAAGAAGAGGGAAAAAAATGATTTTATATTATCACAAGAGATAGAAATAATGTGTTGCATATTTTCAGGTACATCCAAATAATTCTGTAAGGGATTTGTCCAGAGAATCAGGATTTCTCGTAGCACGATCCATAAAATTCTGAAAAAATATAAATATGTTCCCTTAATATCAGCCTGTTCAAATTCTACTTTTGGGCGATTATCAAAGACGATTAACTTTTGCTCAATGTTTATCAATGCTTTTGAAGAAAATTCACAATTTCTTTAGACACATTTTATGGAGTGATGAATCTAACTTTTCTATCGCGGAATGTTCAATAAAAAGAATAATCATTACTGGAGTCGTGAAAACCCATTTGTTGTTATCCTTGTAATCCCCAACACATATTTAGTTTAAATGTTTGGTGTGGTATAATCGGATCCCGAATTGTGGGCCATTTTTCTATCGGGGTTCTTTAACAGGAGAAAGATATGTGGCATTATTGACAGAAATTTTAGAAAATTTTCTGGATGAATTAAATTTGGTAGACAGACAGATTATTTACTTTCAACAAGATGGAGCGGCCGCACATAATCACCGCGACACAAGTGAATTATTAGAAAGATTATTTGGAAATAGATGCATTGGCACAAATGGTCCTGTTCAGTGGCCTGCGCGTTCACCTGACATGACGCCATTAGATTTCTTCTTGTGGGGAGCAGTAAAAAATCAAGTGTACAAACATAGATATACAACAGTGGATGAGCTTCAGGAAAGAATTTCCAACATCATTGACGACATCGACGGTAGGACAATTTTAGGAGCTACTCGTAAGTTCACAGAAGATTAGTGAAATGTATTGAAATGGAAGGAGGTGTCTTTGAACATTTAATTTGAGTAATTTTCTTGACTATTTTTGTATTTATTTTTATTTGTTTATTAAATTAAAAGCTTTAATGAATGTGACGCTTTAATTTTCCATAGGTATATCGATTTCATGCCAACAAAGCAAAGATAAAGATTTCTCAATAACTACTTTATTTGACATTTTTTTATTTTAGAATTTGGTTCTACGTGAAAACCTTCCTTACCCATACCATATAACTAAGGTGTAGCCGCTCTATGAAAACGATAACATTCACACTGTTCAAACTTTTGTCATAGTATCTTAAATAGGATTCAAGAAGATGGCGACTTTTTAAGAGGTGTTCTTTGGACCGACGAGTCTATGTTTACCAGAGATGGTGTACTCGATACCCATAATTTTTCACCATTGGGCAGATGAAAATCCTCATGCGTTTCGGGAATACGGTCACCAAAGAAAGTTTTCAGTTAATGTTTGGCTGGGTATAATAAATCACCGTGTCGTTGGTCCAATCTATCTACCAAATCGACTTGATGCCAACGGGTATTTAAATGTATTAGAACAAGTTATTGACGAGATGCCATTGAATATACGCCGTAACATGTTTTACATGCATGATGGAGCTCCGGCACATTTTTCTCGTAATGTGAGAGAGTGGTTGGATGAACACTTCCCTAACAGGTGGATTGGTCGCGGTGGTCCTATCTTATGGCCTGCAAGGTCTCCCGACCTAAATCCTTTAGACTTTTTTGTTTGGGGTTTCATAAAGGTGAAAGTTTACGCAACACCTCCACAAGACGCTGACGAAGTTATAGGACGAATTAACGCGGCAGTATTAGAAATTACACCGGAAAGGCTTGAACAAGTAATACAGACAATACCTCGTAGATTGTAAATTGTGTTACAAACAGACGGATATCAATTTGAACATATGCGTAGGTAATAGTGTCGCTAATTTATTACAAGAGATGCGTTCGAAAAATCAAAACTACTAATTCTGTTTTAATAAAGCTTTCCTATTGCTTTTCCTTATGTATCATTTGTGTTATCCAATTTGTCATTTGTAATTCTGGTCTGTCAATTTTGACAAGTATTGTAACTACCATTACGGTAGTATGCGACTACAGTGTTGCCAAATGTATGTTACTTTCAAGTGGCTCCTGAAGACGCATGAAGCATAGTACCATATTTTACCATTTAGATTTTAGATTCAGAAACGAAGGAAGAATGTATCTGCGTATAGCAATTTATACACACGTTGTATAAGAAAGTTAGTCAATGTCAGGTTTTAAAAAACTTATATTGTGTATAAACAAACATTCTGTATATCGGAAGTGCTGTAAAATTGAAAATATCTAATCAAGTAGCCAGTTCGGTAAGAAACCCTGTACGTGATGTGCTCTGCATAAAGTATAGAAGGACCAAAATCCTTATTAACTCGCACACCGAAACGAAGAACCTCTATAAATATATAAGCATCAACTGCGCTGCTGTACGCTGTACATAGCGGACGGTATACACATTCGCACGTGGAATTGCTCCAGAGAGATGGGAGATCTAATAATATTGGCGGGCCCGAAACCGAACGGCGGATTTTAGAGCCGGGATCCCACATGCCCACATCACAAGACGGGCGCTGTTCCGCCAACAGACACCGGGATAGCCCTGCGCCGATGGTAGGAAGGGAGGCCATCAGTATAAGGTCAGCGACCTCGATGACGGGCTGTGGGGATCCGACTGCGATGGTCGATATTCTGGCAAGTGTTCGCGCAATGGATTTCGCAAGGATTTTCTAATACGAAACTTTCCCGACATCAGAATAAATAATAAATTTATTTTTCTTGCGAATATCAACCAGACTTATGTATACAGGAAAATGTGTTATAGTTTTATTACATACCTATTTCATTTATTTCAAAAACCAAAATGCCGTCTTCCCAGAATCAAATTTAAAGTGACTATGATGTAGTGACTAAGATTCAAGAAGTTTTCCATAGTCTAAACTCTAAATCATGAGCCTTTTGAAGTACTGTTTAATAATATATATAATAAATACTATAATACCCACATATAGACAACAAGAAACCATGTTATATGAATAAACATTATCAAAAATAGAAAAAAAATGTTGGATGGAAGAATAATTTAATTGCACTTAGGGATTTTGTTAAGGCCGTTTTACACCTAGCTATTTATTGCGCAATTTATTGGCCAAGTTAAAATTGTACGTGTGCCAATAAATAGCTAGGTATAAAACGGCCTTTATACACGTTAAATAAAGTTAATATGCTAATGTAAATATCAAATTGATATTTACATCAGTTGCTTGTTTTCATTTTCATCAAGAAGAATGAAACTAGTAAACCAATAATCCTGTAGTATTGATTAAGTATTATACACTGAGATCGAGAATGATTATCCTGATCCTACACTTTCCGCGCAATCAATATTTTCATCCAATCATTACAATGAAATTAGTAATATGAGCGTTTCCTAAAATTTTGCTGTCAAAATTGACATATGTTCTAACATCGGTGAAATCAGTAAATTGTTCAAATGCAATTGTTCGAATATAATTGTTCGAAAACATATTAAGGTTTAAACAATATATATTGTTTAAACCTTATATACCTCTAATTAAACCTGGTTGTATTTGTTATCAGAAATATACTGTGTTGAAAAATGTTTATTACTTTATGTTTGCGCGGGAGTTAGTTGATGACTCATACCTTAGATGCAATTTTGGTGCACTACACGTGTTGTCCGGGTTGACATTAGTGAATACTAAGTTGCATACGCACAATTAGATAAAAACCGCACAATGACCGCACGTTACTGTATTTTATTAACTAACTTTATTCGAAACAGTGGATGTAAATATTGATATAATCTTCGTAGAAAGTGGAGTAGGATCAGGACAGTCTTATTCGATCTCACGGTACTAGTTGTTATTTATCATTCTTTTCTTAGATTTAATACGAATTAGATAATTTTGTTCGCGACAAAATTGAAATCTTCTAAAATGATCCTGCATTGATGTGTTAGTAAGTAGTGCATACCTACATTATCGATTGATATTCCCTATTCTATGAAAATCTCTTTCCAAGAATATGTACGTTCAAAATTCCAAATTATGATGTACTTGTGTACTTTAATTATTTGCAATTTTTTCTCGGTAATCGATTATTGGCTATATTGTTTACACTAATTTCGTTATCTAATCTGAGATTCTATACAACTAATACTTTTCTACAAGTAGTTTTGGATATATCTACGCGTGAGTCATTTATGATAAAACTTTTTTTTCACATCGAAAAAATTGTATATACCTATATCATTACACTTTTAGATGTATATAATTGTTGTATACATTGTTATTGTTGTAAGGAATAAATCTATGCAATAATAGTGAGAAAGTCTGTAGATTCAAAATAAAATCCCTTATACGTTTGGTATAATGAATTATTAAATAAAATTATTAAATGTTTTGTACTGAAAACATGAAATATCAAATTGAAATTACTACAGTATTGAAACATTTGAAACGAATTTTACCCCACTATTTATTGCACTAAAACTTATCTGTCATTGGTTCCATCTTTTTAAGGGGGGTTTAGGGGGTTTTGCATATACATACGCGTTACTTGGCGTCACTTTTTGATTGACCAGCGAACAGTGTTGTTCGTTGTGATTGTAAGTAAATCTAAATGGATATCCCAGTCGTTTCACAGCTACTTAGAGAATGGGGTGGAATGGGGCTGACGCACAGGTGCTACCATTAAAATATTCGACGGTAAGTACGTACATGTTATCTAATATTAGAGGATTACTGGTTTAAAAAACTTTGAAATAATACTTAGAGTCAGCGCCATTGTGTCGATAATACATGAACATGGCAGGTGTGTATATTAACAAACATATTTAGGTATTTACTAGTTATTAGTTTTCAGTAGGTAATACCAGCAAATTATTATACTGATTGAAATTATAACAGTAACCAACGCCGACTAGATACAAGGCCCAGGCATTGAGTGGGACGTATCCCGAGAACACCAGTCGCAACGACGAATACGCATAACATTTATACCTCTACGCATCAATATCCCGTGCGCACTTCTGGAGTACCCCGATACGCTACCTTCTCCCAAACATTGTAAAACTATAAAGTATGACAGTAAATTTATTGAATTACATAATATTTCTTTATTTATTAATTTTCCCCTACCGAGGTTTTTTGGTGTCACAGACACAAAATTAGTAGGTAATTATTACCCTTGAATAGTAGAAATGCTTAGATTAAGCAGGTAAGTATTATCAGTTCAATATACTTATATTTTGTAAGCAAATAATGGCAATACTTCAAATAATACTTTTATATACTTCTATCAAATGTATATAAATTATTAAGGCATAAATATGATAGTTTCCAGTTGAGAAAATCTATTTACTCGAATTTAAAATAATTATTTTTGTGGTGAAAATATTATATGTTCAAATGATTTTAGTATATTGATTACATTTGAACTAAAAAATTGTTTCGTCTAACGGGTTTGGAAAACTGAACAAATTTTATTCTCAATATAAATATATCATCTTCTTGCTTATATAGGAAGTTATGTTATATTCAATGTGATGCATTTATATTCAGATTGAGTAATTATTTTTTTGTGTGAATATACTTATTTTGCTGTCTATTGTCCAAAGTTTCACTTAAAAAGTGCGTAATTGTGATTAAGTTGGTTAGTTGATCGACCCAAGAGAAACCCTGATACCTGAACAAACGCGGTTTGATTTTGAAGATTGTGGTGTCACGAATTCTTACAAAATTTGATAAAACGAAACGTTCTTTTTGATTAATGACGACTTAAAAAAATAATGGATATGTTAATAAAATAAAAAAAAAATTAAAATATGCGTACCTTTACATAGGAGCAATAACCTTTAATCCCTTCCATCAGAGACGCTGTATATGGGAAGAAAGTGTCACTTTCCGCTTTAAATATATAATTTTACATCATCAGGTCATCGCACTCTGTTAATTGATTGCAACAAAATGGGAAATCTATACACACCTCAGTCATAAAAAAAATATATACTAAATTTGCAACTTTCACTTCCAATCATCAGACCCTATCTGCCAATGCTCTCAGTTGTATGAAATATATATATAGATTTTTTAAGTCATCATTAATTGAAATATATGAAACTAAGAAACTATTTATGAAGGTGTCTTTTGAAAGTAAGTCTAACAGTAAACTAGTTTGATGAGTGATCATTGTTTGAAACATCATAGCTTCTTTTAGCAGATATTCTTTAATTTCCCTTTGGAATTTGGTTTTTTCGGTGTATTTCTTCATTATGGTCGGCATCGGTTACTTAATATGCAACATGTTGGCCTATTGTTATTCTTACACTTTTCCATAAAGGTATAATAAATTAAAAATCTCATTTACATATCAATTTTCAAATTTTCCATTTTTTTTCCTGTTCTAGTACATTACTTAATTGTATAATATATTTGTCCAACAGAACATAAAAGCTAATTACCAGGAAAACTATTACCCAATAGCACCAGCCAATAGCAATACAAAATAAACATACTGAATACAACTACAATAACACTAACAATAATTAACTTAATTATATAGTGGCATTATTTAAGTTATTTATAATACATATTAAAGGATTTGACAAGTCGTTAGATACTATTACTTCGTATATCGTATCGAATAATTTAAGGTTATTGAATTGTTAAGCTTAATAGCTTGTGATACATGTTTGAAGCAAAGAATCACTTAAGATTCTCATTTGAATGTAAGTTTTTTATAGTCATAGTCAGATTCGCACTTTCGATGTATTAAAATAACGATCTTTCCTATAGAATTGATAAGTGATGAAAGATGTACTGGTTTTTGAGGTTATAAACAATACATACACAGTGATTCAAAATGATTGTCAATTCCGCTCCTATAGATAGTAACAGGGTGTAGGTATATGCCGCGTGTTTGTAATGAAGGTTTGAACTAAGTCAGTGTTGGAACATAAGAAAGTAAACGGATCTGTCATAAATAAGGAAAACGTAACCTATATTTGAACTCGCATTAAAAAAATGAAATGTAATTAATTTAACTTTACTAAATTATGATTTTACAATTCAGTACTAACTGGTGTTTAACTAAATTTATTCATTACTTTAAATTATAACATACAATTAGTATAATTATTAAGTGACAAAACTGCATCTCTCAGTTCTTCTATGGTATGCATGCGGTTTCTATAGATCCTATTTTTTAGATAGCCGAACATGAAGTAATCTAATGGGGTTAGATCAGGCGATCTTGATGGCCATCTTTGCGCTCTAACGAACCTGTCAGCAAAAAACTGTTGAAGATATTGGCAGGTTTGTCGAGCAGTATGTGCTGGAGCATTATTGTGCTGAAAATAACCTGCTTCAAGCTCATTTTCTTGTAACTCTGCAATAAACAATTCCAACATCTGTTGGTAACGTTGGGCTGTTACAGTTTCCTCGAAGAAAATTGGCCCTATTATTCGTTGCCTGGACATAGCTAACCAAACTCCAACTTTTACGGGATGCAATGCGTTTCTCGAAATTCGTGTGGATTTTCTGCAGACCAGATACAATAGTTTTGTAAATTGATATAGTCTGTTAGATAAAACCAGGCTTCATCCGAGAAAAATGATTTGTTTAGCAAGTCATCGTCCCTTAAATTGTTATTAAACCAATGATAATATTCCAATCGCCTATCGTGATCTAATGGTAATAATTTCTGTACCGTAGAAACTTTATAGGGATGAAAATGTAAGTTTCTTTTGACAACTCATTGCGCTGAAGTGTATGATAAGCCTATAAAATTATAAAATGTAATAAACTATTTCACTTAATGTTAATATTGATTTTTTACCTATTTGTTGAGCTATTACCGCAAATAAATTCCCTTATTTTCTTACAGTATTCAGAAATACTATTGTAGATGTAAATATAAACCATTGGAAAAAAATTATAAGATAAATAATCGAAAAATACTACAACACACACGCCAATGTCGCTAAATGTCAAGAAAATTCATTTAATGTATGAAATTTGTATGTAGCTAACTTCGCTCATTAAATTGGTAATAAGTATAGATAAATTTTTCCGGAAAACAGTTTTTTTCTTACGACAATCATTTTGAATCACATGGTATGCATATACCCCAAAAGCAACTAAAGTGAATCAAATCTTCCAACTACACAAGTTGCAAACATTCTAATAAGCCACTTTAATTAATAAAGATTTTAAATTAATTAAAAGATTTTATCACTAATGCAATGCGAATTTGCGAAATTGCGGCTTTAATAAGCCAGTACATTTTAAATTGACATGATCTATAAGTTGAAGAGATAATAAAAAATTCTTGGTTTAATCTTAAAAAAAAAAACGTAGCCTAGCGTCATCCAGATTGATGGTTATTAGGAGATAATTATAATCGGGTAGTATGTCAATAATTATATTTACTTTAGAAATCATTTTCAATAGAATTCCATATAAAATTGCATTTTCAGTTTTTTTTTAATGTTAAAAATCCGCATTTATTGAAATAAAATATTTAAATAATGATTAGTAACGCGTATATATATATACCATCAACTTTGATAATGTTAGATAAAAGAATCTCAAATAAGCTAATGTAATATTTGAACTGTATAATATAGAGTTTCAGGGAAATCGTTTATTAATAGTGAATTATGTAAACCAATTGTGTTTGCAGTATTAAGTATTGGTTATATTACAGAATTGATATCCAAAGCAGTATCAATAAGCATTCTACTTATAAAAAGGAATTTATGTAAGGGAACAAAATATTATTGACATAAAATCAAGAAGGAAATACAGGCTATAATCTTGTCAGCTTCTCAAATTGTTTTCACTGTTATAATTTATGGTTTTCACTGTTATATATTTCGATGAGACTTTAAAAAAAGTCTTCTCGATAAGAGTCCCTTTTAATAGATAAAGGTACTATCAAAGACAAAAGTCTTGACTCAAGTTTAACATAAATGGAGATAGAATCATTGGAGTTTCTTCAGTATTTCAATATTTCTCTCTTTAATTTTGAGTCAAGACTTTTGCCTTCGATGGTGCATGATCTTACTAGAATAGTCAATTTTTGTCTGCGCGCCAGGTCAGTACTAAGTTTCACATTTGTGAGATTAACGTTCAACACAAGTATACAATACAGTGTCGGGAAAGAGCAAGATTATTTATTGAACTATATAATATATATATAATATTATACCGTGAGATCGAATAAGACTGTTCTGTTATCTAATCATATGCAAAAATACAGAAAGACAATCCCCATTAGATTTTTAATACATGGATATAACATACATATAACAATAATTAATCTATATGATAGGCACGTACATTTAATACTAGCAATGTATTATACGCTTCTCTTCAAATCATTATGATATATACCTAATAGATATACGTTATTCAATATATTTTCCAATAGAATTAAACTGTTGTCTATATATGCATGCGTGCAGACAAAAATACACAGATTTCTTGTTGTAGTGGTGAGATTTACATATTGTATTACAGCTGTGTAGATATACGAATCGTTACGTCACATATTCGCTACAAAAGGAACAATATTTTTAAGGTCACCGCGATGTCGGTCGGTCGGTATTTTACTGTTCGTTTTGAGTGCATGGGGCCTGACAAACATGAAGGCGAGGTTGCGTCAAGTTTACACCTGATTTCCTCGTTTCAACGGCTAATAGGACGAATGCGACATTTTTCCATCAAGTATATATGTATGGAGCTCAGCTGTTTATATTACATACAATTGTAAAAGAAAAGTGATTCAGTTGTGGTACTAATTATTATTTTACAAGTATAGAACTTGTGTATAAATTGTCGCAAAAGCCACTCGAACCGATATACAGGGTGTATCAAATAAATAAGTAAATTTTGCTTGGGTGTTAACTACACGACATATAAAGCACAAACCCACCGAAACCGGATTTCATCATTAAAGAATAAAAAAAAGTAAAATTTAGAGCCAAAAATTCTTTAGTCCGGGCCTGATGCAAGGAAACGTCATGTTAAGCACCCGCTAAACGTGGTATTATGTATAAATACATTGCACTCATTAGTATTATTCTTAATGGTATGCCGTAAGTTCATTTAACGTCATTCTGAATAAATAAATGCCCTTGTAAAAATAGCAAAACTGAGGCATTTTAAATTTCTTCTTTTTATAAAATAAACATTCCTTTTTTGTTAAGAGCATTCTACGTAAGTCTACAAAGTATTATTTTTAATATCCTGATAAGACGTTCGAGTTTCACCGGATATGCGACTTAAGTAGTTACAAAAAACGTAAATATTTTTCTTTTGCTTTGTCGAATCGAGAATTAGTTGTTAATAAACGGTACCACATGAATCTGAGTCATTTCCTTTGGATTTATTTAATCATATAACGCAAAATGAATTGAATCGAATTACACAGAAATAAATGTAGATACAGAAAATTTGCAAACACGCCTTTTTACTATGATATCGCGCGAAAATGAATCTATACATTCCCGCGCTTTTGCCGATGCATCAAGCTTCGATTTTCTTTATACGAAACCATGATGGTCTTGAAAAGGATCGTTTTTTCAAGACGGGAAGAATTTAAATAAAATGTTCGAGGTGGCTTGCAGTCCAAGCGGCGATCCACACAAAACTAACAGCGGTAATGGCTGAATGATAGTGGTATGTGGGGGTATACTGGGGACAGCATTTAGGTTGGGCACAGGTGCGGCTCTAGCCCACGGCATTTATAAAATATTTTTTTTCTCGTTAATGCTTACAGATAGACCCCCTGTGCATTAAGACTTTTTGATCGTAAATGATTACAGCTGCTACATATTATTATATTTACCTCTATATCTGATACACCCTGTATATCTTTGTTCGATTTTGAACCAAAAATCTTAATGTTAAAATGTCGTGTTATGCTTCAGTTGTTTTCACGAGATTCTTGAAGTTGACTGACTTTTTGTGCATACAACTATAGACCTAAATACTCATAAAATCATCTGTTAGATGATAGAGACAGCTGCAATTTAGTTTAAATTTTTACTAGTATAATCTTGTAAACATTTTCTTTTCGATTTAAAAGTTTGTTTTTAACATTTCTTCATTAACGTACTTTCACCAAAAACCACATCTAACAGCAGAACAATGAGCTAAAGTATTCCAAAGTGATTTCAATCAAAATCATTACATTTTGATATGACTTGTGCGCATTTAGTTCCAGTATCATGTTTAATTTTGTGTAAACTGCTTTCTTTGTGATCATTTGTTTTGTTTTGATTAATTGTTGTGTTTCTGCGTTTTACCGTTCCTTTATTTTATTGTTTCTTCTCGCAGGAAAAATGGGGACACTGGTAATCGAGAATTTTAAAATTTTTTGGGTGTAAATGCAGCTTTAAACAGAAATATAAATGTATAGAGAGAAAAAGGTTTATACATTGAATAAACACATTAAAGTTTCGCTGACGGCGTTTCTTTTAGAAATACTGAATGCGGAAATACTCATGCAAAAAAAAAATACATAACAAAAAAGCCTCTGAATAGACGGCTTCATTTAGAAATATATATGTATTTAAGTAATTTGTTTGATGTTATGTATAGATAATTCTTTTTTTAAGAAAACATATGGCGATCGGATTTTAAAATTATATTACTTGTTAGTGTCAAATACTTTGATATTAGTTACTTATTGTTAGTTCGATTTGTGCTCGCAAGTATTGCTTTAGTTAATAGACAAAATATCAATCAGCCTCCTTAGTTTCCGGAAAATGTGATTTTCATAGATTTATTGATTACACTATTATAGTTGTTTAGTATTATTCTTAAATACTGTATTACTATAAAGTTTTCTTCTATGCATATACAGGGTGTATCCGATATAGAGGTAAATATAATAATATGTAGCAGCTGTAATCATTTACGATCAAAAAGTCTTAATGCACAGGGGGTCTATCTGTAAGCATTAACGAGAAAAAAAATATTTTGCAAATGCCGTGGGCTAGAGCCGCACCTGTGCCCAACCTAAATGCTGTCCCGAGTATACCCCCGCATACCACTATCATTCAGCCATTACCGCTGTTAGTTTTGTGTGGATCGCCGCTTGGAGTGCAAGCCACATCGAACATTTTATTTAAATTCTTCCGGTCTCGAAAAAACGATCCTTTTCAGGACCATCATGATTTCATATAAAGAAAATCGAAGCTTGATGCATCGGCAAAAGCGCGGGAATATATAGATTCATTTTCGCGTGATATCATAGTAAAAAGGCGTGTTTGCAAATGTTCTGTATCTACATTGTAATTCGATTCAATTCATTTTGCGTTATATGATTAAATAAATGCAAAAGAAATAACTCAAATTCATGTGGTACCGTTTATTAACAACTAACTCTCGATTCCACAAAGCAAAAGAAAAATATTTATGTTTTTTGTAACTACTGAACTCGCATATCCGGTGAAACTCGAACGTCTTATCAGGATATTAAAAATAATACTTCCTAGAGTTACCTAGAATGCTCTTAACAAAAAAAGGAATGTTTATTTTATAAAAAGAAGAAAA
Organism: Protaetia brevitarsis; assembly: GCA_004143645.1. NCBI lineage: Eukaryota > Metazoa > Arthropoda > Insecta > Coleoptera > Scarabaeidae > Protaetia > Protaetia brevitarsis. The sequence goes on along the minus strand of RXPK01003618.1, from coordinate 25,082 downwards.
TTAAAATGCCTCAGTGTTGCTATTTTTACAAGAGCCTTTATTTATTCAGAATGACGTTAAATAAACTTACGGCATACCATTAAGAATAATACTAAATAAGTGCAATGTATTTGTACATAATACCACGTTTAACTGTTGCTTAACATGACGTTTCCTTGCATCAGGCCCGGACTAAAGAATTTTTGGCTCTAAATTTTACTTTTTTTTTATTCTTTAATGATGAAATCCGGTTTCGGTGGGTTTGTACTTTATATGTCGTGTAGTTAACACCCAGGCAAAATTTACCTTTTTATTTGATACACCCTGTATATATCACCTATATTCTTACCGCAAAGCAGATGGATGTTCGAGAAGAAGTAGTTCTTTAAAGTTAGGTACGAACTTGTATAAAATGTTTTGTATAAATTGGAATTTAATACGTTTTGGTAAGTGTTCTATTGATACGTAAAATTAAAAATAGATTTAGTTGTATGTAACACCTTAAAAACTGTCATATATATTTATATGGTGTTTGCAACAATAACAAGTTTACTATACCTGGCAAAAAATGGATTGTATACAGAAAGATCAAGAATGCATTTCGTAAATTACATATTTGACAGACATTTGGAATGTTGTAAGTTTGCTTAAAATTTAATAATAACCCAAAGTATAAATAAACAATAGAAAACCCGAACCTATTACATAACACATTTTTTTCTTAAATACCCAGAATTTGTGTGTATACCAGATGATGCGCGGGGAAACGTTCATTTCCCAATTATTATTATTATTGGAATTGGAATATTTAGGAACAAGAAAAATGTTATGTATTTAACATCTTGAATCTTGAAGAACACGGATTATGTTTGCCCGAGAAAAACTAAATTTGGCGTATTGAGTTTGGGTGTTGCGTAGATATTATATACTGTATACGCAAATTGTGTAAAAAATCGACCGATCCCAATATCAATTAATAATTATTATGAAACTGCGGGTTAAATATAGACGGCACACTCTCGATAAATCGATGAAATTGTTTACGGTAAAGCTATGGCGTCAAGGTTTTTAAATACGCAATTTAAATTTAATCTTAGCTCGTTTTCTTAGTTGAAGTTTACCTCGATTGTCTTTCATATAATATAACGAAGAAAATCAATCAGTTCCTACGTTCATCCAAATTTTAAATTTCAGGGAATTAGAACAATGCTTCATCAACTTATATAATATTCATGTCTGCAACATCATCCCTCTAGAATCTAGGGAAAAAAAAAACATCCATAGGACTGACAATGTTTCAGAATGACTCATCATGGCAGTAGGGATGCGAATTATAAACTTTAGAGTCGGTCGCTTGCATATACGATCTTCATTTAGCTAATATACATCACGGAGGGGTTGTAACAACCCTTCAGTTACCCTTAAAATTGCTATGGGACAAAAGCGACGTACTCCAAGGCTTACTGACGCTAGATTTCGCAATTTGGCGTCACTTTAAACGAGTACAAACGCAAACCGAGTTGAAGCAAGATAAAATTTAACTCTTCTGTTAGGCACCAGGGTGAAATTAAAAGTATACAGGGTGATTCTAAATATATGCTACAAATTTCATAGGCTGATTCCTAGGTTTATTATGACCATACCGTGCTTTAAGATACTTTGCTGATTAGAGTAGGCCATGCTTTCTTTTTTAATCGTTGGTCACAGTCGTATGCACGCAGTGATCACTTTGACAGTTTGTATGATATAAAGGAGCAGTGCCTAGCAGCAAGTTGGGACCTGACAAACGTTTCGATGCTGCCATATGAGCTAGCACACGTAGGTTTTTGCCTTATGCTATCAGACCAGTGAAACGTAAATAATTTTCCTGATATATACCATGTGATTCAAAATGATTGTCGTAAGAAAAAAACTGTTTTCCGGAAAAATTTATCTATACTTATTACCAATTTAATGAGCGAAGTTAGCTACATACAAATTTCATACATTAAATGAATTTTCTTGACATTTAGCGACATTGGCGTGCGTGTTGTAGTATCTTTCGATTATTTATCTTATAATTTTTTTCAAAACGTTTATATTTACATCTAATATCACCAATAACAATAGTATTTCTGAATACTGTAAGAAAATAAGGGAATTTATTTGTGGTAATGGCTCAACAACAGGTAAAAAATCAATATTAATATTAAGTGAAATAGTTTATTACATTTTATAATTTTATAGGTTTATCATACACTTCAGCGCAATGAGCTATCAAAAGATAGTAACATTTTCATCCCTATAAAGTTTCTACGGTACAGGAATTATTACCATTAGATCACGATAGGCGATTGGAATATTGTCAATTGGTTTAATAACAATTTAAGGGACGATGACTTGCTAAACAAATCATTTTTCTCGGATGAAGCCTGGTTTTATCTAACAGACTAATAAACAATTTACAAAACTATTGTATCTGGTCTGCAGAAAATCCACACGAATTTCAAGAAACGCAATTGCATCCCGTAAAAGTTGGAGTTTGGTTAGCTATGTCCAGGCAACGAATAATAGGGCAATTTCTTCGAGGAAACTGTAACAGCCCAACGTTACCAACAGATGTTGGAATTGTTTATTGCGGAGTTACAAGAAAATGAGCTTGAAGCAGGTTATTTTCAGCACGATAATGCTCCAGCACATACTGCTCGACAAACCTGCCAATATCTTCAACAGTTTTTTGCTGACAGGTTCGTTAGAGCACAAAGATGGCCACCAAGATCGCCTGATCTAACCCCATTAGATTACTTCATGTTCGGCTATCTAAAAAATAGGATCTATAGAAACCGCATGCATACCATAGAGAACTGAGAGATGCAGTTTTGTCACTTAATAATTATACTAATTGTATGTTATAATTTAAAGTAATAAATAAATTTAGTTAAACACCAGTTAGTACTGAATTGTAAAATCATAATTTAGTAAAGTTAAATTAATTACATTTCATTTTTACAAGCAGAAACACCAATCCATAGTCGTTATATAATGCGAGTTCAAATATAGGTTATGTTTTTCTTATTTATGACAGATTCTTTACTTTCTTGTTCCAACACTGACTTAGTTCAAACCTTCATTTACAAACACGCGGCATATACCTACACCCTGCTACTATCTATAGGAGCGGAATTGACAATCATTTTGAATCTCATAGTATATGTAAACATATTTGTCTTAACTGAAAACGATATAAATTTAATTTAATCCAACAATAAGTAAATATTTCTACTAGTAGCTGTATCTTGCTGATGGGTGTGTAACTTATAGTGGGTGATGGTTCAAATTTTACTAACAATACTTCTTAAGAATAACTAAGAGTACAATTTCTACGCTATTTCCAATTGTTTATGATAGAGAACACATTCGTGTTATCTAATTTTAACTCATTCTTGTTTTAGATAACGAAGTAAATGAAGAATGTTTCAAGAATTTAACTTCAGATGACATTAAGGGAGCTTCTCTTGTATTGGGTGTTCGAAAACTAATCGAGGCCAAATTCAAGGAATACTTTTCAATTGTACAGCTACCTTCTGCACTCTATAAGTAAACACAGTTTAGGTCACCAAATCAGAGTCATGTCATATGCGCCTGCACATCATACCACGAGTTATTGCTGATTTGCTGATTGCTAAATGGTGTGTTCTTGAAGTTTTTCTTTTTCGCATGTATAAAAAATATATTTACATGTTTGTCATATGTTTATCACACTGTTATATTTTAATATTATATTATTTATTCATATATGAATAAAATTTTGCATTTAAATGCGTTATTATTGATACAACACCTAGTACTCTTTACTACAAAATTGTAGTGTTATCTGAAACAATACTGTTGTTTTCACACAGAAGTGTAGTAAAATTTATATTAAATTTTACTTCCTAATAAGGTGATTTTTCGTACAGTATCTGTAACTAAAAATTATATACAATTGTGTCAACGCTTAGAATAGATTTTTCAGTAATTTTTACAATATTGTATTTAATAGAAATACAATCCGTTAACTACAATCGTGTGATAGAAATTTAGATAAGTTGTAGCCAGACGTATTCCCACGACAAATTGTAGTTAACTGTTCTACAATTGTTGGTTTTTTGACAATTTTTTTTCCGTGCAGTATTAAGTCTTCAGCAAATAAATAAATTCCTAATTTAATACGTAAAGGAGCTATGTAAGCCTGGCACACTGTTGCAACATCCTGTACATAAATATTTCTGTTGGACCTTCGCAGTTATCAAAGATCCCCTGATGCTGATAGTTTTTACGCACAATTTACTGCACTATCTGTGCTTTTCTTATAACTGAGGATCGTCTCCTGCTATTCTCTTTTCTAGTCAGCGGTCTTAAACGCAAGTTATAATCTAATAATGATACCTACTATTACTTATACATTGTATTAGATATTATAAGGTTGTGCAATCCGCTGTGCGCGAATACAGGTAGCTAGCGCGCGATCTCTGCATCGTCTTTTTCTCTTGTTGTCGACATGCCGTTGCACTGCCATTAGAATAAAATGCTTAATCAGGAAGTGGGCACGTTGGAATGTGCTGGCTGATGCACCATTATTACATACATATATTATCACATACGAGAGCATCTTAAACAATACAACAACGGATTTTATTGTAGATATTTTAAAATAGTCTAATTTATTTTGCGGTGCATGGAAAAAAGGATTTGGTTGCGTCAACCAAGTTTAATCTTAACACATAATAATTTTGCCTTGCATCCAAGGACAACTCATGCCATCTCACGTGGTAACAGGGAGGCACAGGAAGGTGTTAAGGGTGCCGTTTTCTTGATGTGACAGACCGACTTAGTAAACTTCTAAAGAAACACCAAGTGCACACAAAAATATATATGTAAAATTACAGTTACTTTTATGTAATTCATTACAGCAATAAAACTGTATAGAAATTTGTTACAGTTTCTTGATGTAAAATAAAGCATACATTTGTATTTTATCAGAAAAGTTAAATTTCACATTACTTATTGATATTTAATAACAGTGCACCTGTAAAAACACGTAATGTAATTTTACAGTTTAGTTACGTTAAAATTTGAATTTCGGATATCGATAGTAGCCGAATATATACGAACGAAGTGTAGTTTGTCGGGTTTTGTTTGCCGGTTTGCCGCCCTTTGTTCGGCTCGCAGATGATTTGCAGCAGGTTCACAGTTATTTGTTGTGTGTGGTTAACAATAATTAAAAATTTGAAAGAAGTAGTGATATCGTAGTTTATTCATTTTTATTCTTGTTGCTAAACGTTGAGCAATAGCATTATGGTATTGTATACCGTGTATTTATATATGCATAGGTACATAAACTAAAATAATTTTTGCTTATCTGTTGTATCTTACTTAAGCAATGAGTTATTCATGTATAATTTGCACGTCAGTTAACTTTGATTGTGTAAAAAGTTATGAAAAACACACAAGTTCCACAGAAATACACAAGGTGTTGTTTTCAAATGTGTTCGTTCAAATTGTGTATTAAAATTTTCTTCATGTAGACTGTTTTTGATATAAATGTACATTAATTTCTTTTTATAGGTTGCAGATCTTGATGATTTTGATAATATTGAAATTATGCAACCCTGCTTATTAGAAATAGGTAAGATATTAAACAAGTTCTAATATAAAAAAATGAGTCTAAGACAAGTTAGACGTGTAAAACTACAATCCAAGGGTGATTGCAAATTATTTATAAAAAGCTAATTTCTAGATACTAAAAAATATGCAATGCCTAAAATTCTGGTAACGTGTGAAATTATCAAAAATTGTGAAATTTCATAGAAATGTCAATCATGTTTATTTCCAATTTTTGATAATCATACCCTATACGTACATAATGACATTTATAAATAATTTTCAAGAAATCAATGGTTTAAGCTTCGTTCAACATTCCTTCACCTTGGTTTAATTTTAACTGATATTTAAAATTCGTGGTACGTCTTAAAATTTTTACCACTTTCCGCTGTGTTAAAATTAAACTAAGTTTAAGGTATTAGTTCAAAGCATATAAAAGGCTTATAGCCCCACTTATTGTGAGCTCTAACTTCTGGTAATACATTCTCACATTTCCCTTACAAAATTTCGATTAATAAAAACGTTATTTCGACTAGCCAATAGCATGTATAGCGTTATTTATAATTGACATAAAGCTGTTGGCAATGCAGTTATATGCATTCAAGTAAAAATAAAATGTTATCAGGTATTTATACACATTTCTCATGTTTCAAATAGTGAAAATCCACTGTATCATATATACTTTGAAAAAGCCTTGGTGACATCTGCAGTAAATTTTCCTGAAGCACTGGTCATTACCTTCGCACTTTATTTTATTTTAAATATTCAATATCCAAAAGCTTTATCAGTAACATTAGAATTTTTGCAGACCTATTTTGTGAAGATTTATCCAGATAGTGGAAAAAAGTACTATAACCAGCTCAACAAAAAAAATAATAAACTTTATTAACCAATTACAAACTTTTTAAAAATAATGTAACATAATCACACCTTCATTTCATTTATTGTACCTTAGTTTATTTAGCTAGTTTATTGTTTTATTAATATATACATAAATCTATAACTTATACTACAATTAATGTGTTAGTGTAAAGAAATTAAACGCTGTAAAAAAAAAAAAACTAGTTTGATTTTGCATTCCCTTCTATACGTAACATGAAGTAGCTAGTAATTTTCAGTTTTGAAGTACGCCTACGTTACTGTAAAATTATAAACATATAATGTGAAATAATGAGGTACTTAGCCTGTAACATTACATTTTTTTGTAAGAATGAATATCTCTTGTAAATTTACAGTAATATAACAGTAAAAAAACACAACATAACGCTGTAGATCTGCTCATTTTCATAACGGTACAATATTACATAATTACTGTATTTGTAAATACGTATAGTGTTGTAATTTTACAGACTCCTCGTAATTTTACAATTTACTGTTGTACTTTTACAGCTGTCTTCCTGGCGTAAAATAACCAGTAATATTACTATAATTTTTTTTTCTGTGTGAAGACCGTTTTCAAACCGACGAAGCTGATTGCATAAGAATCGTCTCTATTCGTGAACAAGCTATACTAAAGCTGAATTGGCTGAACGATTTAATGTAAATCCGTCAACAATTTCTAGAGTCTTAAAACGATTTGTGGCAACTGCGAAGTAACGCAAGAAGACCAGGTCAGGGTCGTGCAGAGTGACAACCCCTGATCAAGACCGTTTTCTACGAATGCGTACCCTTCGGCAACGATTTGTGACCAGTACCTTGCTCCAAAATGAATTTTTGGGGCGTTACAACGTCAGGCTTAGTCAAATATTTGTCACTACAAACATGATATTTTGAATAAATAAAATCATGGCTTACTAGAGGGTACATTAATTGATCATATTGTATGTATTATACGCTTCAGTTTATCAAATTTCGAATAATCCATTTAAATTAATATCTACTTTAACGCAACTTTTTTTTTTTTTAACAAAGCATATAGAAATACGCTTTCATCATCGATAAATCGAGACATTCTAGGTATATTCTCTTGTTATCCATATAAACAATGTTGGAATGTTTACTCAAGATATCTGAAACTCAGAATGAGATTGAATTATAACGTGGCTTTTTTCAGGTATACATATGCATTATATATTACATAAGTAATAAATTTGGACTATCCAAAAAAAAAAAAAAATGTAGCTTAATATTGACGTATATAATTCAAATAAAATCAATTGTCGGCGTCTGTGCTTTCAAAAACATTTTTTTTTAGTCTTTCTGTGAAACGAATTTATTCTTTATCTGAACGCGCGTTAATAACGCCACTATCTTATCTAAATGCGATAATAGTTTTGGTCTATTTGCTTGGTATTAGAAAACTTACATGCATTCCGTTCCTATGATTCTATATTGGATTCAATGTGTATAAGAAAAGACTTTCTATTATTCAAAACAATATTCAATATGATCACTTAAATTCGCCATACGATTTTATTTATTCTGAATATCATATTGGTGGTGACAAATAAAATACATCTGTCATACGCTACTGTATTGGTTTATTGACACTTAAAAATATTTGCAATAGATCATAAAGTTTTTTTTTTTTTATCGAATCATACCTTAGAAATGTGGAAAAATAGAAAATGGAGAATGGTAGTACTCTTTGCAGCCATGTATAGAAGAATATCGGCCAGATTTCCAAATTTTCCTGTAACATATGACAGTTCGCGGCAAAATTCCTTGAAGCAGGAATCTGTGTCCCAAAAACCAGGTAGTGGTAGACCATTAAAACGAATAGTTGAAAATATAGCAGATGCTGAGGAATAAATAAGAAATATACTGTTTTGAAAAATGTTTGAGGAGCAAAGTGACATATTTTCAAATGCAGAAAACTCATTTTTTTAAAATAGAATACCTTGTATTTTAATTCGAAATTAGGAAGTAAATATCATCCCCTATCATTTTATATCAGCATTCCCTATACCTATCTTTAATAGATTTTGAGATATGTGCGACTTTTTGTTAAACAGACTAAGTAGCCCTATCTTTAAATGTTTGTAGCTGGCTCTGAATGGGATTAATGTCAAATTCATTGACTACCCAAAAGTGTTTATATATATCATTATAATTACACTTTCGTACAACGCAATATTACTAGAAATGACTATTCGAACAGCGACATTCTTGTATGGTTATTCAAAGAATAATACCATGTGATTCAAAATGATTGTCGTAAGAAATAAACGTATTTCCGGAAATTTAATATGAGCGAAGTTAGCTACATACAAATTTCATACATTAAATGAGTTTTCTTGACATTTAGCGACATTGGCGTGCGTGTTGTAGTATCTTTCGATTATTTATCTTATATTTTTTTTCAAATCGTTTATATTTACATCTAATATCATCAACAATAGTATTTCTGAATACTGTAAGAAAATAAGGGAATTTATCTGTGGTAATAGCTCAACAAACAGGTAAAAAATCAATATTAACATTAAGTGAAATAGTTTATTACATTTTATAATTTTATAGGCTTATCATACACTTCAGCGCAATGAGCTGTCAAAAGAAAGTTACATTTTCATCCCTATAAAGTTTCTACGGTACAGGAATTATTACCATTAGATCACGATAGGCGATTGGAATATTGTTATTGGTTTAATAACAATTTAAGGGACGATGACTTGCTAAACAAATCATTTTTCTCGGATGAAGCCTGGTTTTATCTAACAGACTATATCAATTTACAAAACTATTGTATCTGGTCTGCAGAAAATCCACACGAATTTCGAGAAACGCAATTGCATCTCGTAAAAGTTGGAGTTTGGTTAGCTATGTCCAGGCAACGAATAATAAGGCCAATTTTCTTGGAGGAAACTGTAACAGCCCAACGTTACCAACAGATGTTGGAATTATTTATAGCAGAGTTACAAGAAAATGAGCTTGAAGCAGGTTATTTTCAGCACGATAATGCTTCCAGCACATACTGCTCGACAAACCCTGCCAATATCTTCAACAGTTTTTTGCTGCCAGGTTCGTTAGAGCACAAAGATGGCCACCAAAATCGCCTGATCTAACCCCATTAGATTACTTCATGTTCGGCTATCTAAAAAATACGATCTATAGAAACCGCATGCATACCATAGAAGAACTGAGAGATGCAGTTTTGTCACTTAATAATTATACTAATTGTATGTTATAATTTAAAGTAAAAAATAAATTTAGTTAAACACCGGTTAGTACTGAATTGTAAAATCATAATTTAGTAAAGTTAAATTAATTACATTTCATTTTTACAAGCAGAAACACCAATCCATAGTCGTTTATGTATAATGCGAGTTCAAATATAAGTTACGTTTTCCTTATTTATGACAGATCCGTTTACTTTCTTATGTTCCAACACTGACTTAGTTCAAACCTTCATTACAAACACGCGGCATATACCTACACCCTGTTACTATCTATAGGAGCGGGATTGACAATCATTTTGAATCTCTGTGTACATGAATTTGACCTTAATCCCATTCAGAGCCAGCTACAAACATTTCAAGATAGGGTTAGTTCCAATCGAACAGATACTGGTGCCAAAATCTCAAATATAAGTAAATAATAGAACATCATAAACTTTTAATGAACCAGTTACGTGGAATATCCTGTATACTAAGAGGGTAGAAATATATGGTACTTTAAATAAGTGTCAGTTTTCAATAAAACCAAATTATTTATGGTTTCACTTGTATCGACAACAAATTAAAAGCACGAAATTGCAAGGTGCAAATAACAAACAATAAGTTTTTACGGCGCACGGTGGATATACAGTTAACACGGCTAATTCGTAAAACCGTATTGTTGTCTTCTCTTATACGGCGTAATTCTAGTTCGCTCGATTTTTTTTCTCATTCGTTCAATTCCTGTCGTAACGGATTTTCGCGTTAGGTGCAAACGATACGGCCTTAAATCAGCCCGAAGCGTGATGGTCGTCCACGTGCCACAATGGATCGGTGTCGATTCCGATATCCGGACACATTAATCGCTCTATATATCTATCGATCAGAAGGGAAGAGATAGACGGGTATCTCTAGAGATTGCCTTAATCGTGCATTATAGAAAGCGAGTCGCTGTCACGTTCAGTTTGTTATTGGTGGACCGACGTCGTAAAAGCTATCTAATAAGGAAAAATGTTTTGGGAAAATCTGGCGCCCTCTATCGGGATAATGGGAAATAAATTGAGCGGATGTGCTGTCAAAAGTGGAAATGTCACAGTTGACAGTTGAGGTTAAACGATATTGATGCTCGCATCAAATTTAATATAGCGACAAGAAAACTAGATGTTTTTGCGATTTTGAGTTGGTACAGTGCGATCGATTACAAATACTGACAAGCAAAGTCACCCAACTTGTTACATCCGATTTTGATAAAATATTGCAGGCATATAGACAGAGTACAGAGTAAGGACAAGAGAGGAGTTATAGCGGTCCAAATTTCTAAACCTAACTTCACACAAATAACAGCTTCCCAAAATGGCAGTTTGTTATTTACGTTCGTATCTACACAAATTAGTTTACTCATCCGTTTAATCTATATGATTTACTTGTTTTATTTATTTATTTTACGTATTTTATTAGTTTTGAATTACCCCTGCAGTTTTAAAAACATTTAATGAACTATGATATTCTTGTGTAAAAGATAATATCGGTGGCCAGTGGCCATAACACTTACATACTTTCTTATATATTATATTGTTAGGTTTAAGTGAAATAACTCAAATAATCGTGAAAGAAGACGCCAATGGGTATTATGTTGTAGTGCCAGTAACTCTCGCAAGATAAATTTTATGGTCGCAGTTTCTTGGGATTTCCGAATGAATCTAACATATATGACACGACAAGAATTAAGAAAGTACATGAATAAGAAGAACTATTATCGTTGTGCAGAGATTCCTAGGTCACATTAAATCAATTTATTTGTTAGATACACATTGTAAGCTAGATTGCTATTTATTGCAGTAACTAACTAACTTAATTCATTTTATGTTCGCTTTTTAAAATAATGTGACTTTGGTTTGAACTGCATTATACTGGTATAAATTTTAATGGCATTTATTCACATTATAGACAATTCGATATTATATAGTCTACGTCTGAACTCTATCCACTTGTGCACCCCCGGACATTATTGTTGACAAACCAGTGCAGGGTCGGATGTTAGAAATGAAGTAGTTGAATAGAAAGGAACAATCTTTGTATCGCACAGAACGATATAGTCATAACTCTTGAACCCTAATTAAAAGTTATTGTGTATTCGTGTCAGAAATTTGAAAGTCCCTTCCACCGATGCTGTTACATTTTTATTAATTTATTTGAGAAAGAACCACAACATATTTATTCCTGGAAGAATCTTTTACACTATAAAAATATAAACAAAGATTTATTTCACAAAAGGAAAGAATATGAACATAATTATCGTAAAACACTTGCAAATATATGTATCACTTAATCAAACATTATTTTACTGGAATCGTGTTTTTTATTACTATAAACTGTTCATAAATATTTGCAACAAAATCAGAATAAAAAACGCATAAATTGTGTATTTTTTTAATCTATTTTTCTACTTCCTTTAAAATATAAATTATTCTACACGTTCGAAAATTCCCAGCAACAGCTTTACAAAATGGCAGCTGGGCTTGAAGGTCGTTCAAAACGGACCACTCAAGAACAATGGATTTTTGCGAACATGTCCTTAGTGTAATATACTGTGATATAGAGCAGTGAAAAATAATCGACTCGTATTTTTTTTATCGCTGATTCACTTGTAAGAGAAGTCGCAGACACCTAAAGTAACACCTCTAAAACAGATTTTTAACCATAGCTTTGGAACTGGTAGAGATATCGAACTGAACTAAAATGGAAGATATTCTTCTTGACAATTCCGACATTTTGGTTTAATAAGGAGTACAATGGTGCATGATGGGGATTGTAAGGGGTTAAAATAAGAAAATAAATGACTCCTCGACCACGTAAATGAGAAAAATCATATATTTATGTTCTAATTCATCAGCTATATTAAAAAATAAAATTTACCGGTATTTGGATTCTTCCCCGAAATATCATATACAAGGGTTACAGCCACCCCAAGATGTCCCTTACATAACGCTTTTTTTTTCTTTTCTATCTAAAGAACGAAATATTTGAGAGCATTCATTTTTGATATTTGTGTCAGGTATCCTTAGAAGACGTGACAGCAAAGTTTTGGAAAAAAAGGGCTCAAGGGTTAGATGAGTTTATTCTTCCAATTTTTTGGGTTTTTTGATATTTTTTCGAAAACGGCTCCAACGATTATCTTTGAAATTAACATTTTTGCTACATTTGGTACAAGCTTATATTTGCCTAGACCACTTTTTTCTCAAAGTCATTTGAGGAGGCTTTTACCCTTATGCTAATGTCGATATCAATATGCGCATATATCTTCGTAAATTTAGTGACATTTTTTTTTCATAACAAAAAAAGAATTTCTAGCAATGCTAACAACAAGAAAAAAGTTTCAAGGAACCTTTACCGAAAGAAGCCTACAACAAATTAAATAATTTCCAAATGAAATTTCCTATTTTTTCTTCCTTATTATCATTCAACGGTAAAAACAAGAGCGATTTAGTATTAAGTTGTCTATACAACAACAAGCGTTTTCGACTTATGTACATATTTCAAAGAAAAGTCTTTTTTTTTACATTTTAAAAAACATGCTAAGTTAACCATGGCAAAGATGACATAATAACAATTATTTAGCAGAAGTGTCAACATTATTATATACACGAAAATACCAGCACGTCCTAACTATAGAAATTAAAAGAGAAAAAAAATAAAATTTATTTATTATCTATGGAGAATGTAAGTAAACATTACAACGCGGAAATAAATAAACAACACAGGGGTTAAAGTACTTCCTCGGAGCACCCCTTTCAACATGAAAATCAGTTAATGAGAGGGACTTAATGCTATTCATATTCTAAAACTTGCAGAACAAAAATATTTGTTCAATCCAATCTTCATACACATAAAATGTTCTTTTTTATTTTAACGTTAAAATACTACGAGATTATTTTTCGCGAAATTTTTAAAAGTTCTATAGGATTCTCGGCATGATATACAAGCATTGATTTTTAATTTAAAGTCCGCAGCTGTATTTCTACCTAATAACAGTGTGAACTGGTCTTTCGAAATCCTAAATTCATCAGCGCATGACTTTTCATCGGCTGCTACAAAGGTGTATATCTTTTTTTTTAGAATAATCTCCTTTTCATCTATTGTTAAATATACGATCATCTTTCTGCATATAGCTATCTTTTTCAGCAGTTCAAATCATTCCAAAGAGACTCAAGCTTTGACTATGGCTTCAATTTTAATTTGACTATAGGTACCTAACTAGTTTTTCATTTAAAATTCCATAGATATGATAGTCGTCCCATCTTTAGTATTGGATATATTGGCAAGTTTTGGCAAATAAAAACACGTGATTCTTTCTGTATAGATTCTTTTTTTTTTAAAAAATAAACTTTCGAGCTGATGCATCGTCCATTTCTTATTCACGCCCTGATACACCGAAAGGCGCATTTTCCTCTTGATGCTTTGATATTAATAAAGATAGTGTAAATATCAATAACAAGCGCAATTTATTATTCAATAGTACATCGAAAACATTTAAGGAACATAAGAACTTATACTCAAGGTGAGTACACTTATCTTCAACATTTAAATCAAACATCAACTACTATCCAAGATATTTAGATTCTTAAATTGCAATTTGAAAATTAAAACAATTTTTAAGTCTCCCGCTATACCGTATAATAAATTTCACTAACTATGCCTACCAACCTGTCTGTACATGTAAAGAATAACCTCAAAGTTTGCGAAATGCTACATACTTATTTACACAGAAATTTAAACATTAACTATAGAAATTACCACCAATATCAGCTTACATATATCCCAAAGTATTTAAGAATGGAGTTTCATCGCAGTGATAAACCAAACAGGTTGCTGAAAAGGATCCACATCAAAAGTACAACAACCAGTATCAAAGGAATTAAGCCAGGGTAATACTGGAAGCAGCAAGGACACGTACAAGTCCATAAAAAAAAGATACGAAGATACAGTAATACAGCAAATTTCTTCTAATGTTGAAAAATCTCTCTGTCTTCTATATACTGTTAGTCTGATGGTAAATATATCAATTCACAAAGAAAATCCTTTTGAATTTCAGATATATTACAGAAACATAATTTAATTAATTTGACTTGACGAAAAAGTGACACAATCTTTTAAGAAAATTTTTATTAACAGCCACCTCGATTCTATGGACTATTTATTTAATACGACCTAGTACATAAAAGTCGATTTCGGTGTGTAAAATACGTCAGTTCTTAAACAATAAAACCTTTGCAATAAAAATATTAACAAGTGCTATAAACTTTCGACAATAATCTGAATAATCATCAAAACTGGAAATTATATAGTTAACGTAATTGCTAATACAGTAAACTGACGTTAGTGCTATTTGCTATTTAAACAGCAAATATCTACTACAATTCTCGTTATAATAATGCATGCAGTAATTAGATGTGGTGTCGTGCGCACTTTTACAATTCCACAAAGTGAAACTCCTTCACACTGTACAATAAATAACTATTGTAGATTTTTTTTTTTTGGAAAACTAAGTGAAACCCGTACAGAGAAATTTACGACATATTTGCGTCGTACAAACGGGCAATATTAGCCTCGTCAAATATCGACAGAATTAGACGATAAACGCTCTGCAAACAGCATTGTTAAGAATACAGTGGAACGCATATTTAATAAAGCCAGCGACCATCATCGCTTGGTCGACGGTATTTACACATAGTTAACATGCAAAGGCCGTTCCGTATTGTCTCATCGAATTGTCGTGTATAACAGAGCTCGCGTCCGATCAATGGTAATCCTGGCCTGTTCGACAAATTTGGGGCCGAACGTGACGATATGTCGGCCTGTCTATTTTATCGCTCGTCCTTCGTGGTGCCATTCTTTATTGTAAAATATACGCCCGTATATGGAGTGAAATATTTGTTTATTATTATACATCCAATTGAATTGTTCCAATCAATGTTAATCATTATTATATTACAGTGAATTCCGTTCATAGAAATTTTAATAAGCACTGTACAACTGTAATCGATGATTTGATACGATTCGTTTCAAAGCCTATCTACAATCGAGAATAATAAACCTTAACAAACATCAATCTAATAGAATAGGCGACGGGATAAATGAACCAAGAAGGTTATCGATATGTTAACAGCAGACGTCGGTAATTACAAATTAAAAACGTCGTAAAAAAAGAAAAATATTTACTCACGTTCTGATAAACATACAAATCGTTTTATAAAAAACATTCGAATCGAAGGTTACATTTATGGAGTGTATATTTATACAAATAAATCCGTAGAACCGTTAAGTAACCAACAACAGGTATAAACTTTTTTTTTTTGATATTATAAATTACACAACTCACACAAATGCAAGTCGACACAGAACGAATTATAATACCTAACTTTTTTTTTTTAACGTAACACTGATCTACTTATTCAATAGCGTATATCAAATAAAATCTCCGCAATAAATACAACATATAATGCAACCGGTAATTAATAATAACATACGTTTGGCAGCATCCAGCAGTTCTTTAACTTCTTTTATGAGCCTTTTAATCTGGTGATTCGTGTTCTCGAGTTCCTTCTCGTGTTTGTGCAGGTTCTCGCGAAAATACGGGCTGTCCGTGATGCATTCTGTGAATTCCAGTGGCGGTAATCTCACACTCATCTTTGTAATACGGTAATATCTATCCGATATGATAATGACAACAGCACTCACACACGCGAACGGAATCACGTTTCCGAAACCATCACACAACAAACACGAACGGCGTACGAGTAAAAACTGACAGTTACGGAGAGGTATGGAATCGTTTTCACAAAACAACAACCTGTGGATGTTATAAATTCGCTTTATATTCGGAGCCATCTATCGGAACATCACCTAAGTTTATATAGGTATCTACTTTATTTGCCTTATACGGCCTGTCGAATCATGAGTGGCACCTAAGTGGCACGTGTAGCCCATCATCACTGGTGCCACTTGCAGTACCTATTTGAAAAAAAAAATATTTACCCTTGGATTGGCAAGATTGTGACGGCAAAATGTCAATTTAAATTTGAATAAATGTTATGTTGACAAATCTTGACGTTAATATTTTCCAAAATCATGCTCATCCATCCGATTGCTTCGTCAAAAGCCGAACTATTAGGTTTTTTAAAGTTGCACTTCACTTCTTATTGATTATTTAAGTTATATAGCTATTTGTATCCCTGTCTAACTTATATAATATGACAAATTGGGACGCCTTTCCTTCGTAGAGGTAAAAGTAAAAATATCAACCAACTTTCGGATAGAAGTAGGAAAACGGTTGCCTATATGGTTAGATAATTGAAATCGTGTTTAAACTGTTGCATATAATTAAGGTGAACAAATATCACGCAATTGTTCGAACACAGAATACATGGATATCTAATTAACTATGATGTAGTTTGGAATTTCGTTTACAGAAACGAGAATCCTATTTCTTCTTGACTTCCATTTCATTCGCAAATTATATTGTAAATAACGTAAGGTAAGAAACGCTTGCAACTTGTGTTTTGTTTGAATTTCTTGAATCTAATCATTTTTGTCGTTCACTCATTACATTGTTTAATTTTTACGCTGTCACTAAATGTCATGTTTACAATTTCATTGCAAATGTCTTGCGTTTATCCATCATACAATAAGAAAGAGGGAAATGCTGAAATAGTTACGAAATACGTGTTCTAATTGTTATTAACTTCATGTAGTGGCTTATCTTTTGTTGTTGCAGGAATGCAGTATAAAGTGGGACAAAATGGATATGTTTTAACTAATATATATAATGCGTTTTGGTAAAAGTGTGCAAACGGGGAACTGAATAAACGACCTCTAGCCACAAGAACAGATTGTTAATATTTGAAGGTCAGAAAGAGTCAATATGAGATTGCATTGACGAGGATTGCATTCTTACTTCCAATGAGTTAATAGCAAAGTGCTTGCGCCAATTGCCAGATCAGCAAATTTCTTCGGCAACTGAAATTAAATAACTAAATGATATTTAAAAATAAAAAGTAATACCTCGAATCAACATGAATAAATTTACTCCTGTTTCAACTATTTTCATTCTTAAAAGCGCTTTTCCAAAGGTTTCGTCCTTTTTAAAATTTAAAACATTTTTTTTTATTAAAGATGCTTTTTGTTATGAACACTAATGTATCGTATGTTTGTATGTTTAAAACACAAACACCATGAAATTTCAAATACACTATAAAATAAGCCAATAAACGTCAAAAATGCATTCAAATTACGCGCTAATAGCGATTAACGCCCTCTACAAATTGGTATCAGTACTTTAAGCATTATCCGGGATAATGAATCACTATTGCAAACTATATCATAAGTTTCCCATCTCGTCAGTATATTAGCTTTGGTTATTTGTTTATATAGTTTCATGCTGTTTAATTTTTATCTAATTTATGATGTCATCTGCTGTTATTTGCCGTTATTTTTACATGCCAAAAAAGTATGTTCGTCATATTTTCAAATGTCATATACAGATGTCGCCACTTACCGAAATCGGGTGTAATCATAATCAATTTCATGTAAATTCGAATGGTTCGACATGTCGTGTAAAGCAAAGAGCAGGTTTAAGTCATCAAGTAGAACGTGATTTAAATAAATAATGTGATGATATTTTTCTTTAATTAAATAACTTGTGACCTATTAGCGCCCTCTCTTAATGATTTTTATAAACATACATAGGAAACGGTAATTTTTATAACAGAGGCATCTGCAATCATGGAGATACCCGCTACTCCCGCTAGCATTCTAAAAATAAAATTTGGTGCCAGAACAAAAAGGGAGAATCCGAAGAACACAAAGTAGTATGTTAATATTTAGCTTTATTTGTATATTTACTCACAAAACGGCTGGCACTATTTGAGTCCTAACAAAGGCATGCTTGCGTGGCTCAGCGCGAACAAAGGTACTTCTCGTACGCCGACTGTTAGTGCGCTTTCAGTAGGTTAAAAACGGTAGTCACTGCATGTAAATAAACGCAATGTTTCCATCGGAAACTATCGAAAAGATACTCTCGCTGTGCGACGGTAAAACCCTATATAACGCCAGAAATGTTAGTCGCAAATGGAGGCAAATTGTAGATTATTTAACATCGGTAACAGCACTATCATCTCGATGTGGCCCCTTTGACGTTTATTGTTTACCTCTCGTTCAATTTGTAGAAGACGAAGATATGGATGTATTGCTGCCACGAGGAGATACCAGCCGATCAGCTGATAGAATACTTGGAGAAGTACAACGCTTGCCCATCTGATCATTTGTACAAGGAGATCTACGATAATTGGCTATCCTGGCAAGATATTCACGATAACATTGATTTTGATGTTATGCTGTGTCCTGCGGATATACCTAGGATAACTTGTTTAGCCGCATCAGGTCAGTCATATAAACAATAGCTCGAAACTGTCCAACTTTTGTTTGTCATCGAGCTAACCTCACTTACTGTTTTTATTTTGGGCAAAGCATATACAGGACAGTACCTTATTTAGTTTGCAATATAGAGGCTGTTTCATTTTTTGTCAAAAGTTTCATAAAAAATTTAAAATATTACAATAAACAACCTCATTGAATGAGAATATATTGGGCCCACAATACTATTTATCTTAATTGTTTGCTACCTCGTCTCCTTGAACAGAGTTAATTGTCACTTGTCACACTGACAGCTGTCAAATTTTAACAGCAAATCTTATTTATTTGCTCTAACCCTTCACTGTGTTCTTTTTAAACAGAAATAATTTGACAGTTAAATTTCATCACAGGCAATTTCTCCTTTATGTAAAATCATTTTGATGTAGTTGTTACCTAATAGGGTTCAGTTCTGACACCTTATAGCATAATAATAATATTGATGTTGCACCTGCCATACTTTATGTCATTTTTGACAGCTGTCAAATTTTAACAGCAACCTCTTTTTCTGTAGAGTATGTGCTATTGGCAATACCGTTTACTCTTAACTGTTTGTTGTTCCTTTTGTTTTTAAACAGAATTAACGTTTATTTTTGACAGCTGCAAAATTTCGACAACCGTCTTTCCTTTATCTAAACCTTTTTTCATGTAAAATATAATATATTTGCCATATAGTGTTTTTTTTTATTTATTTTTTTCTAACAGAATTAACTGTAAATTACGTTAGATGTTGCACTTGAAATATTCATTCAACGTATTTTTTTTTTTTGTTTTTATCCGCTTATTTTAATTGGTGTTTTCATTTTAACACAGTTAAGTGTCATTTTCGACAGCTGTCAGATTTTAGCAGCTGCCTCTAAATTATCTAAATTCTTTTGGTATAGAATAGGTACATTATCTTTGAAATATTTTTTTTTATAATCCTTTTCTAATCAAGCGTTACTTTTGACAGCTGTCAAATTTCAGCAACTTCTTCTAGTTTATCTAAATTCTTTTTAATGTGGCATATGCTATTGTATTTCTAATACTGTTTATTCAAATTGTACTTGTTTTCTTTTTAAATAATTAACTTTTAACTTTGACAGTTGGTAAATTTCAGCAGCCCCTTTCATTTAACTAAAATCAGTTTAAAATATCCTGCACTTGAAATATTTATTCAAAATATTCGTCTATTTTTTTTTGTTTTCTTATTTGTTTAATCGTTGTGCATTTTAACAGAGTTAAGTGTCACTTTTGACTGTCAAATTTTAGTAGCCGCTTTTCATTTATCTAAATTCTTGATGTAGCACATGTTGTATTTTCAGTTTATTCAAATTATTATTTTTTTTCTTTTTAATTAAGTATTATTATTAATAATTAACTTTCAATTTTGACAGCTGTCAAATTTCAACAGTCGCTTTTCGTTTAATAAAAAATTCAATCAATTTAAAATAGTTCACGTCAGAATATGTTGCATCTAAAATAGTTTTTTTTTTATTACATATTTAAAGTGTTTATCTACTCAGTGAACCAAATTCAAATTTCCCGCAATTATTTTCAGTAACTTCAACATTAAAGCATGAAATTACCTACGATTTTGTATTAGATTAATAGTTATTTGAATATCTTTAAGTTGAAGTTACTAAATATAATTGCGGGAAATTTGAATTTGGTTTACTGGGTATATTATTCCCAGTATTGATACATTCTTCGTATCTTTGTTTTCCTTCAAGTTATTTATGGGGAATATATATTAACACACCTGAACAGGATTTTTGACCGACGAGAAGTCGCACATAAAATATAAAATCAACTATAATTTTGAAAAGAAAAAAAAATCAGTGGCATTGAAACAAAAATCAGATTGACGGGCTTTTTTATATCGTTCTCTACATTTTATTAGTGTTTCAAACACCTTTTTTGTTGCGAATTTACCTTAGCTGCTTTCATTGGTGCCAGTGATTATAAACAGAATTCGCTAACTACCAATAAATGAAGAGAATTTCAAAAATACTTAAATTCTATTGGATAGTAAATAATCGTAATTCTGAATCATTGCACGAACGAATGCTATCCAATAGAATTTACGTATTTTTGAAATTCTCTTCATTTATTGGTAGTTACTGCAGTTAGGATTCTGTTTATATCACTGACACGAACGAAAGCAGCTTTTAAAACATTCGTATCACGAACGATTCTGTCGTGCATTGTCTTATTCTGTTGTGTATGTCTAATTCTGTTGTGTATTATCTAATTCTGTTGTGTATTATCTTATTCTGTAATGCATTGTTTTATTCAGTCGCGTATTGCCTTATTTTATCGTGCAATATAAAGTTTTGTCGCGTGATAACCTCTTTTAACGGGCGTTTTCTTATTTTTTTGTCGTATAAAAGACTTTTATATAATTCTGTACATTTTATTGGCGTTTTTCACACATTTTCTGTCGCTAATTCCACCTTTTCAGCCCCGACAATACATTTGACGTTTGTTTTATTTGCTCGTATTCAATTTGTTGCAGGTCGTTTTATCGCTGTTGGATCGGAAGATGGCAAAGTGAGGCTCTATAATGATTCTTGGGCTCTACTTTATATGACGAGACATGTAGCTGTAAAGGTATTGGATATCACATTTTTTGATGTTAAAAACTCTTGGCAAATTGCTTAATCCTGGTGAATAATACAACTCTTTTCAGATGGTAGGAACTTATACTTGGGCAGCGTCTGGCCATTCCTAATTATATTTTATAAATGCAATGCTTTATATCTGGTAGACTACGAGAACAGATATACTGATCCCTTCATAGTTTATGACGTTAAACTATATAGGTTGACAACGTCGCTTGCTTCGTACTGAAACATTTTCACCTAATTATAACTTTCAGCGTGTACAAAAAACACATTTGCTTAGTAAAGACGGGGGGTCGCATCTCAGTAGTGGAATGGAAACAAAACTCGGACGGCGAGAGGAAACTATGGGAAAACACCTACGTTAGGATATACTCTCCGAATGAACTGACAGGAATCTCGATTTGGGACGGCATTTGTACTTGCTTAGTGAGTAGTGACGTTAAGACCTTACAATACGACCTGCAGCCGATGACCACGGTCGAGAAGAAGACACGATTGAAGTTCTGCATAAAGAACGATATCAGACTGGAACAGACGTGTCAGATCTTCAGGCGTAACATAATAATTAGTTTATGTAAGTACCTGTCGTTATCAGAAGGACGTCATTCCCATTTTAACGGTGTGTCAACAGCGAATGATAAGAGGCAAGTTATGGAACTGTTCATATTGGGCTTGAGTCAGGAGTATAGCAAGAAGTTGTTTCACCCGTGGGAAGTGCTGGAGGCCTATATAACTTGCATGTTCCTATACGGAAATACGTTTATTTTAGGCGTGGATGTCGGTGATGTAAGTATTTTGATTTTCTATTAGAAACTAATTCTTTCCGTAATTTTTTTTTTATTTAGCCAAACCCATTCTTTCTATCATTCTCTCAATTTTTCTCTACAAGATTTAGCCAGTTTCCCAGTACTCAAAAATTTCAAAATATGAACTGAACTACTCCATCTTTTTTTTTTTTCAAAATTTATTAAATATTCTTTACCTCTTTTTTTTATCAAAATTTGATTGAACACACTCCGTATATGATTTTAAATTTAGCCAAATTACTTTTTTCCAGATTTAACCAACCTTTCTGTAACATCTAAGAAAATGCCTAAATTCAATGAACTGATAAAATGCTACTGTAAATCATGTATATCATCTTACCATATTTATTTTTTTTTTAATTTAACCGAACCCACACTTTTTATCACATTTTTCAAATTTTCCAGAAAATTTTGAAATTCCTATATTTTTTTCACCAAATTTAGCGAAGTCAACATGTTTTATCATTTTTCAAAATTTAGTCAAATCTGTCCTATTTTGGTTTTTGTTTTTCAAAATTGGCTAAATTCATTGCCGCTGTAACAATGAAACCCACCTTCTCAATTTTTTTTTTTTCAAGTTTGTCAAATTCTCTGATTGTCTCACTGAAAAAAGAAAATGAATTCACTTCGTATGCTTCATGAAATTTTTGGCCGAAATTTGGCTAATCACACTTTTTTTTTTCAAAATTTAGCCTATCTGACATTTGTTCAAGATTTACTTAAATGCACCCTTATTCTTTTTTTTAATTCAACACTTTGTTTTTTTTTGCCAAAATTTAACCAA
The DNA here is from genome assembly GCA_004143645.1 of Protaetia brevitarsis. Taxonomy (NCBI): domain Eukaryota; kingdom Metazoa; phylum Arthropoda; class Insecta; order Coleoptera; family Scarabaeidae; genus Protaetia; species Protaetia brevitarsis. Next base: position 1,723 of record RXPK01003618.1, on the reverse strand, counting down.
CTTCTATGATTCACTCATTCATTAAAAGGTTATATACTGCCCTAATATTTTTGGCTAAAATTTAGCCAAACCTACCTTATCTGGTAAATCTTCAAAATTTAGCTAGACATCGTTTCTTCTTTCTTTCTTTCTTTTTTTCTCAACTTGTTCATATTTTTTTGCAAAATTAACCAAATTCACTGATTCACTCATTTTTTAAAAACTTATATATTGCCCTAATATTTTTTCTTCTTCAAAATTTAACCATGCGTCACTTCTTGTTTTCTTTTAAAAAAATCGAGTCCCTAGTCTTTTCCAAAATTTTCGAAATTTAGCCAAACTTACCCTATCTGTCATTTTTTCAAAATTTAGCCAAATGCACTCTTTCCTTATTTTTTATTTTTCCAAATTCAAATTAACTCACCTTGTTTATTTCTTTGCCAAAATTTAGCCAAATTCACTAATTTTTTTGTCAATTCTTTCATCTTTCTTCCTCCAAACTTTACCAAACCTATCCTATATCTTTTTTTTTTTCAAAATTTGGCTAAACCTACCTTTCATCATTCTTTTTTTTTAATTTAGCGAAATTTTGTTTTCAAAATTTAGCCAAGCTCTCCCATTTTTGGAACTTTACTTATATCCACCTATCTGTACTTGCACAAATGCACCAGATTCCCTAATATTTCGAAAATTAAACATTTTTCTTTGTTTAGCTAAACCCACTCTACTCTTAATACATTGTTTTTTTAATTTAACTGAACACATTATTAATTTTCCAAAATTTAGCCAAATTCGCTGCTTATTTCATGTTTTAAATGTTAATCTAAACCCACTCCTAATTTTTCTTTTCAAAATACATCCTTAATCTTTTTTCAAAATTTGATAGATTAAAAGAATTAGCCAAACTGTATTTTTATTAAATTTAGCCAATTTGCCCATTTTTGAAATTTACTTCAATACATCCATATTTACTTTTTTAAATATATATTTTTGTTTAATTTAACTGAACACATCCTTTTAATTTTCTAAAATTTAGCCAAATTCGCTGATCGTCTCATGTTTTGAATGTTGATCTAAATTCACTCCTAATTTTCATTTTCAAAACATATCTCATCTTAATTTTCCAAAATTTGATAGAGTAAAAAAATTAGCCAAACTCTATTTTTCAAAATTTAGCCAATTTCCCCATTTTTGAAAATTTATGTAAATTCACCTAGCCGTACTTTTTCAAAATTGAACCAAATTCCCTGATGTTTCGAAAATGAAACATTTTTTTTTATTTAACTAAATTCACCCTAAATGCTTTTTTTTTTAATTGAACTAAAAATTTTTAGCCAAATTCGCTACTTGTCTCATGTTTTTTAAGTTCTAAACTCACCCAAATTCTTTTCAAAATATGTCCCATCCCATTTTTTTCAAATTTTGACCAGAGTGAAAAGTTTAGCCAAACTTGTATTTTTCAAAATTTAGCCAATTTCCTCATTTTTTTTTAAATTTACGTAAATTCACCTAGACGTACTTTTTCAAAATTGAACCAAATTCCCTGATTTTTCGAAAATGAGACATTTTTTTTATTTAACTAAATTCACCCTAAACGCTTTTTTTTTTTAATTGAACTAATTTTTTTTTTAGCCAAATTCGTTACTAGTCTCTTGTTTTAAAAGTTCTTCTAAACTCACCCCAAATTCTTTTCAAAATATGTTCCATCCCTTTTTTTCAAATTTGACCAGAGTGGAAAATTTTG